>JANHGN010012226.1:0-31658 GCA_024605025.1 Megaceryle maxima | reverse complement strand
TGTTCTGGCCCAGGTGCAGGACCCTGCACTTGCTCTTGTTGAACCTCATGAGATTCACCTGGGCCCACCTCTCCAGCATGTTCAGGTCCCTCTGGATGACATCCCATCCCTCTGGTGTATTGACAGCACCACTCAGCTTGGTGTTATCCTTGAACTTGCTGATGGTGCACTTGACCCTGCTGTCTATATCATTGATAAAAATGTTAAACAAGACAGGCCCCAGTACAGACCCCTGAGGGACACCACTTGTCACTGGTCTCCATCTGGACTTTGAGCCACTGACCACTACCCTCTGGATGTGGCTGTCCAGGCAATTCCTTATCCACTGAACGGTCCACCCATCATATCTCCGTATTTGCTTTCATTTCCCTCTAGTTTAGACTCATTTTAAGACAAGTTCTGGAATTTGATCATTTATACCAGCTGACAGAGTTTGGTCCTCCAACGTCCCCAGTAATTTAGGGCAAGAATCTACACACAGCTTTGCTATTGCATTTCAGTTGTGTTTTGCAGGACACCTTATAAGCTGATCTTCATGTGGCTGTACCAGAAAGACCCTTTCTGCACAGATACTACCTCTTGAGCAACCTGAACTAACATCAGTTAGCCCCTTTTTGAGTTGGTTGTTGGATCAGGTGACACCCTGAGGTCCTTTTTTACCTTCTTTTATGCTTTTATAATTTTGCGATCCTGCGTTCTGGGGATGAGTCTAGTATAGCCCTGAATGAACTCTTAACTAGGCTGGTACTCATCAGTGAAGGTGACTTACCCCCAGCACAGGGTTCAGCTCAGTGATAGAAATAAAAGGAACAGAGTGTGAAGGAGGAGACTATTATCTCATACTTAAGTTCTTTTTCAATAAAATTGTTCATGTCCCTTCTGGCTGTCATCACACTTAGGTTTCACAATTTTAATTAAAACCCCCATAGCTGAAATTTCTGTAATATTGGAAAAGCAAGGACCGAATTCTACCTGGCTGCTTGTCAGTTTCTTTGTATGAAGCAACGTCGGTTCTCTAAAATATCAAATGTGAATAAAATATGTTGGGTTTTTCTTTTTTTTTTCAGTCTTAACTGAAAAAAAAATAGTTTCATAAAAAGCTCTCTTGAAAGCAATGATGGGACAATCTATTATTAAGTGAAACAAATCAATATTAATGCAATCTGATGGCTGAGATTTGCTTGAGTAGTATTTTATATTCATGTGTATGCTGTTAACTCTGCCTTATTAGATATGTGCAACATGGGTGAGTTAAGGTTGCTGTGGGAACCATCATATTTTAAATTTCCTGACTTTTACACAGGTAAAGTCAACCCCAAGCTACCTTGCATTAATATCATGTAATTTCCTTGATTGAAGAAAGAGTGTTGGAGTATATTATCGTCCGTGTTCCTGCATTCAATTGCATGTTCAACCAAAATGAGTTCAATTCCTAGCCCCACACTAAAGAATTAGAGCATCAGAGCTGGAGCTGGCTTTTAGTAAAGAGCAACAGCTCTGAATGCCACCACAGACTTGAAGGCTCTTTCCATTGTATGCTGCTCTCCAGGTGTCTGTGTGTACCCTGTGACAGCGGCATACACACAGGCATCCTGTCATGCAGCAGGAACCCAAGGGGTAGAAATAGATGGTCTGGGTTTTAGTACTTTAGGTAAGCTATTATCACTGGTGTGTGACCCTTCCAGATGCGTGATAAAAGGCTGAAATGACCAAACTGTGTGTAGGGCAATACCACACATTCTCTTAGTTCTGCCCCCTGCCCTTCTCCTTCCTCTTGACATGTTCTGATACTCTGTGCATATCACCAAGTGAATGGGATGCTGGTTTGAGATTTCACCATGCTCTTTGCAATTTAAATATGTCTTCCTTCTTCTTTGCCTCCTCCTGAGTATCAGACAGATAGGTAATTTCCACCTCTTATTCAGAATTAGGTAAATTGCCTATTGCCAATTACCTACAGCTTACAGCACGAATGCCTATAGTCGTGTTTCCTGCAGGCTCTTTGTAGTCCATAGAGAGATAGCCATGGTTAGGAAGCAGTTTTTCTGATGCATCCACCTGATGTCCACAACAGGATGATATATTCAAGCTTTGGAAGGCCATACTAACCTCTAGTAGCATAGTCTAACTCAAGAGGAGCCTTCTGCATTATACATGACCACGTTTAGCCGTAGTATATCCACAAGCAGATAGCAATAATATGCAGACACCCAGCCACCTAACCTAACTTAACCACCTAACTATATGCTAGCCTAGTCTACTACTTGGCTGCTTAACCCTGCAGAGAAAAAAAGCTTCCATGAGAGCTGGAGCGCTGTTTTGCTATGAAGACATTGCTTCTGGTACCAGAACTGCCTTGCAGATCTTGGCAATGCTCTGCTTTATGCCACAGAGACTTAGTCTTGGGACTGTCTCTTCTACCGATATGGTTTGCACTGCCTGGCACATTTTAAACCACTTCTAATCAGCACGTGACACTTTAGCATGAATATGTGTTTAGCTAAAGCTGGACTTGGCTGCAGAAGTAACTAGCAAAAATACCAGTTCATCTGTTGTAATTGTTACTGCTGTTGGAAAAGGACATGTAACTCTGGGAATAGCTGTGGGAAACAAGAACCTGGAGCTGGTGTCCCATGTCTATCTTACTTGGGAGATAGCAAATGGGAAATAGCAAAGCAAGCCTCTCTTTATGTGAAACAACCAATCTTCAAGATTTGCATGGCCTCTCTTGGCTAATAATGCCGATCAAAGTGAATGGTATGAATGATAGTGGACCTTTTGTGCAGGTACTGAGAAGACAGCATGGGCCCCAGTTTAAGGTTTCATGTTGCATGGCAATAACTCTGCTTGTGCAAGTGGCTACCTGTGGCAATGTCTGACTGATTTCCTTCAGTGAACTGTTTTAGCCATTTAGCAGAGATAGGATCATCCACTTCACTTGTGGTGTGGTCTAAAACTAATTTATTGTCTCATGCCTTTGGTGGATAGTGCTGCCTTTTGCAACAATTTGTATTTCAGAAAGACAACTTCAGGGCAGTCACTCTGCTCCTTTCAATCCGGACAGGAAATTTTCTTGGTGCAGAAGTAGTTAATAAAAGTTAAGTCATCCAGTCAGGGGACAGAAAAAAATACCATGTGACTGAGATGGCCAATTAGACATCATGAATATTCAGAATTCTCTAATCGAATGAAAGCTCATTACAAACACCCAGACTGAAATTTGCTCATGTAAAATATTCATTGAACAATTTTGCATGAATAAATAATAAACAATAATAAATGCATAAAAATTTGTTCATAGACCATCTATCAGCAGGGGGGAAAAAAAGGACAGAATTTGCTAAATAAACTGTATGTAATGAGTAATCTGTCCACTGCTAGTTTTGAGCTCTCCCACGGTAAGTCTGCTCTGGTGATCTGACATGAGCATCTCTCTTCTGGGAGGGATGTGAAATAGGGCTGCTTAGAGTATATAAAGGCCCTGAGCTACCTCAACCTTATGGGAGCATGATGTCTAAGGTTGGGATTTAGCTTATGATAGATGTCAGAGTTGTCAGAACATGTGAGCTGGAGAAACTTAGTGGATTTGTGACCTGTGCTAGATTATATGATCCTGCTCTGGCAGGGGGGATGGACTCGAAGATCTCTAAGGTCCCTTCCAACCCCTGACACCCTGTGATACTGTGTGATACTGTGATTTGAAGAAGATTCAAACCCATTTCCATCTAAGAGCAAGAGCAGCCACCTGTCTAGCCAACCAAGATTTGTAAAACTCCTTCTGATATGTGTTAAGTTTAACCTGTCATCATAGGGCTGTGCAGAGGGAGAACAAAATTAAAACTGTAGTGTGTGTGTATGAGGTGCAAGAGAATGCGTATTGCTGGACACATGCAAACAGACTGTACACAAACAGAAAAAGGTCAGAGCTGTCCCAGAGCTGCATATGGAATAGCTGCAAATGACTGCCTGTGCTCTGCCTACCTGTTCAGTTAACAGGGCCAGGGGAAAGGGAGGGGGAGAGAAATCAAAGGTCTGTTTCAGTAAAATGTGAAAACTAAAATTCACGGTTAGAAGAAAAATACTAGGCAAAGGATACTAAGCTGTGACTGGGAATGGTTATGAGAGAAAAGGTCTCTTGGTCAGTTCAGTCTCAAACCATACTGTGTTGGGGCCCATCTGTGGAACATCTGTCTCTTAGGACATCTATGCATGAGACAGCCTGATCTATTAAGCATGGTCTAGATGAGACCTGTATACCTCAGGGTAGGAACTGTCATTTTTGTTGTTTGTTTGCACAGACCCTAGCAGAAAAGCACCCCATTCTCCAGCTATGCCCCATCATAAGAGCAATGAACAGGACAGTTGCAGGGACATCATATATGCCTCCTGGCAGGTGGAGAAGTGAAGTGAGATCTCAGGTTGCCCCCTACTCTCATTGTGTAGAACTCATCATTCACCTGTGGTAAACCTTTGCACATCCCTCTTCACCCATATAGTCATTACCTGACAAATATCCCAGGTATCTGCCCACACAGCAAGTTACATGGCAAATTTTGTGTAACTACATGGTGATTACCTGGTTGTTCATGTTGGTGGGTAATTAGAATCTGAAAGTGTTTTGTAAAGGTTAATTTCTGTGAGACTGATCGTACCTGTCTGCCTACCCTGAGCCCAGCACTTCCACATACAGGACTTGTTCTCTTCTGTGGCACCACCTGTTCCACAGGCAGAGGGTACACTTCTATCTATTGTCAACCCACGTGTCCAGTCCCCAGCAGATAAATGCATGATGCTGCCACAACTACAGGAGTCTGATACAAGGCTCCCTAATGGCTGTACTCCCCAGGAGTTTGGCTTAGAGCTTCTCTGGCCCCTGCCATTCTCTGGAAGACCTGCCAAATTAAGCTGGCCTCCCCATTTTGCCTTACAGAGGTAATTGGTGCTCTTCTACTGACCAGCTAGCATGGGAGAATTAATATAGAAAAAAAAAAAAAAAGACAAAAAATAAAAACCCTTATGCCCCCCTTCCCACCCACCAGTGAAATCTCACATGTCTGTATTCTGTTAAAGTGGGTGATCGTGTGTCTTTCAGCCTGGAGTTTGAAGCTTTCATGGCTGGATTTTGCTTCATTAGGGAGAATCTTTCCTTCTTTAACTGGTTGCAAATCCCTACCTTGTTATCACAAGACAGTTAACTATCTAATCACACAGTTTTATTGTATGCTTAGCCATGAAACACCCTGTACTGCCAGATGCTATAACAGACTGTATTAGGGAAATAATAACAAGGCAATTCAGAAGGCTCATCTCATAGCTGCTGGGTAATTTAGTGACCAGGCTGTTCTGTAATTTTGTTGTCACTGTGGCTCTGTGGATTTGGCTGGGAAGAACTGTGTCAACACATGTGCCATTTGCAGTGACGGACTGCGTGTTGTACAGCAGCATTGGACAGGAGGGGCTGGTACATGTGACAATTAGGGGAGTCTGCTTGTTTCCATTTATTATTAGTCAGGGTGGACCTATGCAAGGGGACCAATCACTGGTTTCCTTTCTGACTGGTTTATTGGACCACAGCACAAAAATGGTAGAAGGGGCTGATTCTTCTCCTTACCCCTAGAACTGATCTCTCCAGGGGAGGGTTGATGAAGATGAACAGTGTGAGGATAGTGGAAAATAGGGGATGGGAACTGTTTATCTGGGCAGGGCAAAAAGTTACCCCCTGAGACTCTGGCAGATTAACACTTCTGCAAGCACCAGGATTTGTTGAAAAGAGGAAGACAGAGAATATATTAAACCATCTGTTTCCCTCTTGCAGTACACCGTAGGGCTGGAACAGAAATGAGTGCATCTCCTTGTTCATCACTCCTACCTAACCGTGAGAGATGGGAGATTGAGTACTAGCAAAAGACATTTAAAGACGAGTGACATTCAGCAGGAGCCTCAGTAAATTCATATTTGCTAGCAAAATAGGAACAGCAGTATAGGAGAGATGTGCAAGAGAGACAATGTCATTCCATCAGGCCTTGTCTTTGTGCTCTGTGCCTCAGCATGAGCTCAGACACGGCCATCAGCTTTCTCTATCTGCGCAGGGTTTGGATTTGAACCATCCCTCTTTTCATCCCAATGTAGTCTGTTCCCTTCTCTCTCAGGAACAGCACAGACTTGGTTTCAGCAATACTGTAAGACACCAGAAGGTGATGAGGGTACATGCATGTCATGGCATATGAGTGTGTGTGACTGGGCAGTTGTGTGGAAGTAGGTGTGAGTGATACAGGCGTGGAATGGGTATGTAAATTTGAGACTACTGGAGAAAGAGGGACTGCATGAGTCCTGTAGTTTGTCTTGTGAGCCCATGGGAGTTAATCCAAAAATACCTGTACTTCTGAAAGCTAGGAAGTATATGTAGGTAGTGAGTACCTATCCACTGCAGTGTGGTCCTGCATGAGATGGAGATAACACTGAGAAAAAATGCAGGCTATACTCATGGCTGATCATTCCTTGTGACTTTTATTTTACACCTCCAACTTGTAGCAGCTGGGAAGGAGGGAGGGAGGCATCATTCTGGAGACAGTTGTGCATCAGTAATTGTTCCATTGCAGAGTGTGAAAGAATGCAAATCAGGGTAAGTGCAAGGTGCCTGTTGAAAACAAGGCCAATAGCATCAGCTGGGACCTTTTACCAAAAGGACTATTAGGAAGAATTTTGTTCAGTCAGGTAGATGGGAATAGCTTCATTAAAGATGTGAAGATATGTCTTGGGCTGCCTGGGTTAAAGCCGTTTCACTGGGAATTGAGGTTGATGGCTTAACTGCCCATCTCCCCCATCATTTGTGAGGGAAAGCTGAGCTCTTATGCCTTTTATGAAAGATATTGGTGATTGCATGCTTAAAAAAAGAGTTAGCTGGGCCTGTTCTGGCCTTTCTACTGTCTCACCTGCTTGTGGGCTGTACCCCAGACAGTCTCTTGTTGTGGGACAAGGTCTTTTATTCTCTCATATAAGATGAGAGGTTGAGCCTAGGAACAAAAGATGCCCACCCCACCTTGCAGTGCCTTTCTCCATAGTGCTTATGCTAGCAGGGAAACTAACAGTGACAAGAAACCTGCCTCCAGTCATGCAGCTTATTCATAATCCAAGCCTCAAATAGGCTATCAGGGCCTGAGTAGCCTGATGAGACTGTAAATGCCTCACCTTGTCCTAACGCTTTGGAAGACATTTGGGCAGGGCATCTTGGTAAGCCCTCCAAACATGCTGGTTCACACGGGCCCTGGGAAACTTGCACTTCTGAAATCACGTGTGTAGGATGTGAAGTATTTGGGTATGTTTGCACTGTTGCATATCAAAAGTTGCCTGCCCTCTGTGACAGGCAGTGAGTGCCCGCTTGTGTGTCCATGGCCCAAAGCCATGGAGGCCAGCAGGCAGGTGGCCTCTCCAGCTCATATGGCAACACATGCTTATGCCCAGAAGCTCAGGCAGTGGCACACAGCAGTGCGGAGCAGTCGGGAGAGGCTCAGCCCTAGTACTGATCAGAAGACAGAAAAAAACATGAAGGGTGGGAGGCTATGGGGACAAAGTGACTACCGATATGAAAAACAGTTCCCTCAGCTTCATTGAGCTGCCATGGAAGAGGCATCAGCTTCATAGGACATGTTCTTCTCCCAAAATGCCTATAAAGGTTAGTGTTTAGTTGCACTTTTATCTCTCTGGTTTTACATTTTCTTCTCCTGGACAACAAGAGAAAGGAAAGTCATCAAAGCAGGCCTCCAACATTGTCCAGATATCAGATGAGGAGTATGTGTGTTCAGAGGGGTTTGGATCTTTAAGGGGAATACTGGATGCATAGGAAGAATGAGGATTAGCAGGGGAAAAGCATCCATGTTTCATGAAAGAAATGAACTGCATGATTGTTATGTATAAACTAGATGGGAGGTACAAGGTGGCAATTAGGAGGCTGTTTGGTGTTTGAGAGATGAAGGTTCAATTTCCTGCTGTTATGCACAGCCTGTGTGATGTGGGATGGGTCATTTAGTCCCCTACTGCCCAAGTTCACCATTGCAATATGTCAATTGCATCTGCCTTTCAGAAGCAGTAAGAACGCAAATACTCTACCATGAGGCACTGAGATATCTCTGAAAGAAAGCAAGAAAACATGGGTACCTAAAATGAAATATGTCTATGTAACTTGTGCCAACAGTGTCAGAAAGCAGCTGACAGTCTAGCTACCAGGCTGTGGGCAGTTAAACAGGAGCTGATTCTTGCTCGGTGCTTTGACAATGACTAGCAAATTATAGACTGTTCTTGGTTGTTTCCTAGATGTTACTATATTCTTAAATAATCATCCACTGAAATTCCTCTGATAAAAGTGAATGAGCTTAGGTTTCTCTACTTCTGCTTCAGGGGCACAGTTCAGCAAACACTGAGAATGGAGCATAAATTCTGTGCGCGCACATGCACAGGGTTAAGGAAATCACACTTGTTTATTGGTGAAGCTGCTGCTTGAATCTGGAATGAGGTGGTGTGTTATCATGCCACATTTTTATTGTGGAGATAACTATGCTTTTACTTTTTGGAGAAAACAGCTCCATTCAGAGAGCTCTGATGATCTCAGCAAGTGTTGCCACTACTGCTGGGTTTCTGCAAGCATCTGCTGATTTGGGAGCTGTTTCTTCTCTGGAAAGCGCAGTACAACCCATCAGCTGGTTGGCCCCCTCATGCTTCTGTGACTTGCATTCTGCATCATGGCTCCTGGTGAGCTCAGCAGAAGCAAGGATGCTCGATGGGCAAGTCGGTAGACAGTTGTCTCCTGGACAGCAGCAACTGCTTTATCACAGCAGCCCATGATGTGGGTATAGCTGGGGATGTAGTGCAGCTCCCTGCACCTTTCAAGGCCACATGGTGCTCCCTCATGATTTGCTAGCCTGATGCAGTCATGGAAAGGCAAGAATGTGTAGTGTTTCCTCAGCCTGTGTCCCCTGTGCTTTCTCACCATGGTGTTACTGTTTATATGCATGTGTGTTGAACCTCCTGCCCTTTTCCCTTCAAAGTCCTGCATCATAGGACCAATCTCTCACCTGAATGTGGATCCAATAGGAGGTGGTGCAGAGATCTGTCCTCGCGTTCAGAATGGGAATATGCACAGACCCAAAAACATAGTGCCATTGTCAGCTGACATAATTGTACTCTCTGTTTTTAAGCTCTGGACAAGCAAGCCTAAACAGTGCTGCAAGGTAGAAGCTGGTGGTGCTGCTAAGTGGTCAGGGTAGAGAATTTTAAATCCCTATTGGCATGCAGAGATCTGATAGGGAATCTTCTGGGAAGAATAAGATGATGAATTTCCCTGATTCTTTTATCCCCAACAGTCACTTATAGAAGTTTTTTTAATTATTATTCATATCTTGAAAGTTCTTATATGTTAGCTTAAAATAAAAAGGATTTTGGTCTTTGCTCTACTACTACCAAGCAACAGCGAGTTCCACATTAGTAAGTATGAACTCGATGGACATACAAGCGCAGTTAGTAGAAGTACATTGAGTGCTTTCCCTTTCCTCTGTTCTGGGTCATTGAGCATGTGATTCACACTTGAGGTGCTAGAGGTAGTCCTGGATTTGAAATGGCAGAGATCAGATAGCATGTCCCCAGTGGCTTGGCAATAGAGAGGGACAGTATTCCTTTCTCAGGCATCAGGGCATTTAAAGCTTCTTCCCTGTTATGTGCCTACAGTCAGAAATGTGTCTGTCATTTTCTCCCTAGCTTTTCCTCCTTCCTCTTTATAGCTATAATAGCTTCAATGGGGTTTGAATTAAAGTTTTCAATATCCCATGACCAAACCTCTGTAGATAGCATGGAGAATTGGTTTCCATGCCTGAGATGCTGGCTGTCAGAGGGCACATTGATGCATTGTGCTGAGTGAGGAAATGGACCAGGCTAAAACCAACCTGGGAATAGGGGCCAACTCTGGTATTTTTGTGTAGGAAGCGAGGGAGGCTTGTGATAGCCCTGATTAGTTACCTTGCTGGGTTCTAAACTGGTTTGT
Source organism: Megaceryle maxima (assembly GCA_024605025.1). NCBI lineage: Eukaryota > Metazoa > Chordata > Aves > Coraciiformes > Cerylidae > Megaceryle > Megaceryle maxima. The sequence continues at coordinate 21,628 of JANHGN010012226.1, read as the reverse complement.
GGATTAAGAATTTACTGGGAACTTTATGTCCTGGGCTTTGTGCAAGTCAAACTACCAAGCTAGGTCAGCTTCAGGATTACTGGTGTGATGAATAAATTGTGTTACAGTCACTGGAAGTGGGCATGTAATTCTAAATGCTTGTCACACAATTGTTAGGACCTGCAGCAAGAAGAGGAAAGAGTTTGGGGTAGGATTGAATGACACTCACTTTGTGAATTCTGGCTGCTGCAGCCAGCCGTGTTCACACACACACAGACACGCATGAATCATAGCTGGAGGAACATGTAACCCTGCCTGGCAAGACACATGCTCCTCGTGTCTCTCCAGGTAGCTTTCCCAGCATTATACTTATGCAGGCTCACGGGGGGTCCTCGCTTAAGTCATTGCTGCACTTTGTGGTGGGTTGGCACTGGGAGAGCTTCCCAGAGATCACGTTGGGGAACACCTGGATAGATTAGCAAAGCTTTTTCCCAAAGACTGCCTTGCTACAGAACCAGTCTGTATCCATGACAGGTTTACTCTACTATCAAACCCACAAGAGGCTTGTATGACCACTTAGACTATAAATCTGCTCCTTTAATACAGTTAGTCCTCAACTAGTCATTTCTCTCATCTGATGTTTCTCATCTCTTTTCTTCACTTCTCTGCTTCAATGTTGCCATTAGTTCTGGGTTTTCCCCCCACCCCCCTCTCATTTCTTTCCTTCTCCCTAATTTTCTTCTGTGTTAACAGAATTTCCTGAGCAGTTTGATTACCATGCTGCGGTTCTGGTCCTGCCATATAGTGAATATGTTGTCCTTCCTTTCCTCTTTACCTTCCACCTCATTTTAAGATGCTTGTCTAGGCTCAAAAGGCAACACCAGGACTGGATAGAAGCTTTTTAAACCTATTTATTATCCAGCTTTGCTACAGCCCTCTTCATGTTTCCCTTTATATATCCATTTCTCTTTTCCACTAGCTTGTCATATTTTACATCTTTCTGAGCTCCTACAAGTGAGATGAAATGCCCTCATGCTGGCCTGTAGGAGTGAAAGGAGGGCCAGGTTAATGGCTGGGGACCAGGGAGGTGTTATGTAGAATCCTCCACAGTTCAAGCACAGGAGGTGCTTTATGTTGCTAACAATTCATAATAGTTTGGTTTTTTTCTAGAATCTGAAAAGTAGGCCATACTATTGGGTTTGGAGTCCTAGATAAAATATTTCAGCCTAGCATCCTATAAATGCTTCTGCCCCTTCAAAAGGCTCTGGGGATATGATTTCACAGCCCATCTGCCCCCTAAGGTGTCTGAGAGTCTACCTAGCAAGAGGCCAGAAATATCTTACTTCTTAGGGCTTGCATATTTAATCCACCTGACGAAGGGAGTTAAATTGCTGTATACATTGTGTGCACGTCTGTGTGTTTGTACACATGGCCAGCAATGGATTCGTACACAGGTGCACACGCCAGTCACAGACACAGAAACAATTAACCCTATACCCATATGCAAAGTGAGGAGAAATGGTTGAAGGAGAATTACCTGGTCCTAATGGGAGCCACTAAGATAATGTGAAGAATAAAGCACTTCTCCTGTGCTTGCCAGTGAAGCTGATGTCCTTGGGGGAGACAGGGGAGGTGGCAGCCACATGCTGTCAATGAAGGAGGAGCAGCTTTCATTGCAACCAAAGCTCTGCTGGGGCTAAGACAGCCTGAGCCCATCAAAGAATCCCTGCTGCACCGTGAACCTCTCTCCTTAGTGTGGGGACACTGCATAAAGCCACCATCTGTCCTAATGCAATGTGTGTTTTTAACAGCATCAGGATGCACAGTGAATTTGTAGTGATTTTTCATTTAATCCCTTTGGCATGGCTATTGCTGTTTTGCTTTCAGATAATGTCGCAAAAGGAAATTTCCTCCATGTTCTCTGTTGCTGGCCCTGATTTGGATCCAGCATTCACACCATTTGGAAAGGAATGGGGGAGGGAGTCATTTTCCAGTTTCACTGCTGCTCTCTTTTCGAAGACGCAGGGACTGGGGGATTGCCATACCTGGACCACTGTGTTAAGGAGTGAGTTACTGATCTAATAACACAGTCTCTGGTATTGGCCAGAGGAAGGTATTTCAGTAAAGCAGAGAATGGCAGTCATTGTACCAAGGGAAAGCAGTAAATTGCAGCATTGCTTGAAGAAAGAGCAGTGAAACCTCGAGGCTGAACTGTCAGAGTAGCATTTTGCGGGAGCTGCTGGTTTTTAGCAGCAAGTCCTCAGCTTTTGACTTAATGGGCCACAGGGCAGATTGTACATGGAAGAAATTGACTCTGGGATCATGGAGCCTGACTTAGTTCTTTCTGAGTTCCAAAGACCTGCTTTGCAAGTGTTCATTTCTCTCTCATGGAATATTCTGCATCTCTTTTCCTGTAACCTTTGGGAAGCAAAAATAAATGATATGTACATTGTACAGGGCGAGAAAAAAACTTGAAATCTTTATATGACCCAAATGTCTTCCCCACATCAAAATGTCTTGCCTGCAAAGTGTAATTTTTTTTTTTTTGTCATTCAAGATGGACAAAACTGTGCTTCTCCCTTTTAGAGTAAGATAAGGTTCTCATGTCTATCCAGCATGGCTAGATACACTGTGCAGATACAGATAGCTTAAATTCTGCCTGAAGTCTTGTGTTTCTCCATAGCTGGCTCTAGCCCTTCAAAAGTTCATATCCAGAAGTGATTATCAAGGGCTCTCAGATAGAGTTGAGACCATTCAGTTGTGGCTTTCAGTCACTGAATTTTGGATCCCAAGACCATTCCAGGTACAGGTCTAAATCTTGTTTATCCCTATGTACCTGGCCAAAGTAATGGGGAAAAGGAAGGGAAATAAGTTGTTTCTGCTCCTGCTCTTTCCAGAAAGTTTGGCAAATACTCTAAGAACAAGGAGTTACTAAAACATTGTTAACAGGCACAGGTCTTTTTTTCTTAATGTCTGAAAAATACATAGTGCCTGGTGATCACCATTATAAATTCATTATATTCTACCTCTCAGATAGTCTTTTTCATTAGTAGATCCCAGGGCTCAGTTGCAAATGTAATGCCCACATCTGCAAAAAGCTAAGCAGCCCATCTGTATTTGCAAGCTGGTATCTGCAGTTTCATCTCTGTTGCATAGCCTTGATAAAGTTTCTATAGGCAACTCCATGCCAGACCACTGCAGCTGTGTCCAGACATCCTGGATTCATGTATTTATAAGCTTCTTTTGGCCTGCATAGGCTGTCTTGTTTATTTTTCCTCCCCTTGGCCCATTTGGTGTACTTTTTGCTCTTTTTACAGAAGCTGGACCTTATACTCTGGTTGCTGCAAGCCCTGGAGACAGTCCTCCCTGCTCCATAGCCAGAACCCACCTTTTATCATAGCTCTCGCTTTGTAGACAGTTGTAGTGAGTTTACAGTTCCTTTCCTCGGGGCCCGTGACACTTAAGGCAAAGTTATACACAGAGATACTGTAAAGATTCAGAAATCCCAGGAACACTTTCACTTTACCAGCACCAGTATGTGCAGGGCATGCCATCCAAGGAGTCTGTGATCCTGTGCCCATCGCAGAAGTGGTACAGCCTTTCTGTTTTCCCTTTACTCACTAGCCTTTCTCACCAAATGACCGAGGAAATACTCTTGCATTTATAGGGTTACCTCTACATTATATCTCCACTGCTGCCTCACCAAGTCAGGTGCTCTGTTCAGGTGCTCTGTTCCTTTTTTTCTTCCCACTTGGGCCCTTAGTTTTGAAGTGGAAAACTGGCTTGCCCTAGGCAGCAGCTAGTTGGTTTTCTTTTGTGATCCATTTGTGAAGACTCCAAAGTTTAACAGTTCTCTTTTGTTATCATTGTCACCTCCTGTGAATTTTAGTTCAGCTTAGATGCAGAAAAACCCAAAGCAGAAAATACAAAGCAAGCAAACAAACCAGAAAAGGTTTCAGAGCCTCTCATTGAAACATAATGTGAAGTTTTCTACTAATGCTTGATCCCCCAGTATCAAACAGTTCATAAGCTTCACACAGACAAATTACCCAAGCGGTTGCTGCAACTGGCATGTACGCACCTCATCATCCACTGATGCATGTATTACTTGATCTGGAATGCAAATATTGGTTGGCACTCCCAGAAACAGGAAAGTGTGTGCACAGTGGGTGCAAATGCAAATAGCATCCCTTGGAGAAATGACCATGAAGCTGTCTGTGGTCATGGAAACCACTTCTGTCTTCCCTCCCCTTCCAGCACGGTGGGACTGGAACAGTTTGTTCTCGCAGTAGCTGTCTTGTGCACAATCTGAGAGCTCCTGTGAAGCGGAATGTTGCTAGTCTTGTGCTTTGCCATGCTTTCAGCGGCAGGCCACATACAGTTAACAGTCTTCCCCACATGCCACTAACGCCCCTTCAAAGAGAAAATTAGATCAAAGTTTTATCAGCTCCCTGTGTTTGAGAGTAACACATGCCAGGATTAATAGTTCTCAATTTTTCAGAAATATTAAAATTTGGTCTCTATTGTCAAGACAATAAATCTTTTACCCCGCAAGTTCATCTTGCTCTGAGAATGGCCGAGCGATTACTGACCCCAATTACACAATTAAATCTTTGAAATAATACTGTTTGATATTAAACAATTACATTTCTCATATGAAAATATCACCATTCTCTTGCCAGCTAAAAGGGTATTAATAATGCATCTACACAGATTCTATTGTGTGTTAATAATGAATGTCTACAAAACCTTATAAGATGTTAATACTGCATGTACCCACAAAGCTCTATAGGATGCTAATATACACCCACAAGGCCCTAGGAAATGCAAATAGTGATTCCAGAGCAAGGAAATGGTATTCCCTGTCCAGTCTAGTCTCCAATATTGCATTCTGCTCCAGGCAGCAGTACATCATAGGAAGACTCAAAGTCAGATCTGAGCAGCAGGAACAGCCAGATGCTCGGGAGACTGATGTGAGGGACAAGGGAAACAGCTGTGTTTGGCTTATTGAGGTCTAAGATGTGTGAGTAGTAACCATCAGAAGCTATGTTTGAGACCCACTAAGAACCAGAGGTGTTTGACCTCAGTGGGATTTGGACTGGAGAGCATGAGAATTTATAGGGGACACATGGGTCTAATCAGAGATCAAAGGTTTTGTTATCTGAGCTAGAAAGTGGTATGAAACCTTTGACGTACCTGCAAAACTCAAGTATACCAGCCTATTTTCCTCTCTGGATGCAATAACTACAAGCAACAAAATTGTGCTGAGAAAGGAAAGGCAGAAACTCTCTGGAAGGACTTATATGCTGAGATCTGAAATATTTGAAGTAAGTCCTGAAAAGATGAGTTAGGAGTCTCATTGCTGGAAATAGTTAAAACCAGTCTGGCCTAAGCTGCAGGAAAAACACTGAAGGGAATGATATGGGCCTGGCTTCACTGATGCTGGACTAGGTGATATAAATGTGTAAATGGTTGCTTCTACCTGGGCTGTCCCTGTTTATGTCATGACTGTATATGCTTGCAAATTCTAGTTAGAGTGCATGCTGGTTAACAAGTATCCCCAGAACTTCTCCTAGTAATATTTACCTTTCAGTTGCTCTGGGATACTGAAATATGTGAGGCTTCATCTCTGAACTTGATTTAAAAATAAACAACTCTTTAGCACATTGTTGGATGACAATGATGTGTCTCTACAGTTCCCTGACAGAAGCTAATAATTCAAACCTATAAAGTGGAGGTTACTTGGTAATTATGAATGTTGTCCTTGACTCTTCACACTGGTTCTTGAGCACTGAAAGCAGAGAAACTTCTCTCTTCAGTGCCAAGCAGTATGTTAAGTTGCGCTGAAGGAAAGATTCCTTACAAATTTGGTCTAGTCTTACAGACCAGGCAAGCTTCTCCTGTTGCCACAGCATGGGGTTCATTCCCGTGAGTGAGCCTGGCTGTGTGGCACATTATGTTCCTCAAGTTTTCCATGGTAGCACATGGTGAAGCAAGCTTGCTTGGCAAGGGCACTTGGTTGTGCCACTTGGCATGCTCAGCAGTGACTGTAACTCTTTCTGGTTTGATTGTACTTTACCCCAGTGCCCCATGCTCAGTGGAGACTTCTGAGTCAAGCTGGCAAAGGCAGCATACAAAGACCATGTGCGGCACTGTTTGCATGAGAGAGTGACTTAGGGAGAAAGTAACCCCTGACCTCCTGGTTGGAAAAGCAAAACAAACCAGAAAAAAACCCCTAAGCAAACCTTCAGACATGTCCCCTAGGAACGGATTTGAGGCACTGTGTAACAAAAGAACTATTTGCTTCAACTATAAAACACTCCTTTTGTGGGCTCTTCTGTGTGTATTGTAGTGAATATATTGACTGGCAGGAATGTTCATGGGAACAGTGAATTTTATGTAAATATTAGAGACTATTTGCAGGAAGCAAAATTTGAACTCATAAAAAGTAGTATTCTCTATGGAAGCCTGATCCTAAAGGTTACTCAGAAAACAGAAACACTGGATGGGATTTACTACATATATTTAACAAGAGTATATCTAACCCATCTTCGATTTTAATATCGACTATCTGGGGATGGTTTGTGGACAAACAAGATGCTGAGAATTATTTACCGAGACAAGTCAGCAAATAATTGCAAATGACAAATAAATTTGAGAAAATTACAAATTGCTTGTGGACAATTCATAAACAGAAGCAAGGCAAAATTAATCAGATAAATTATTCACAATGAATGAATCTCTCAGCTCTAATTAAAACTCTGTAGGGTATTAATAATACATACCCAGAGAACCACAAACAGAATCATATAACCAAAAGGATCCATCTGTGTCTGCATCGCAAACCCTTCCATCCTATAACAGTGTTGCTGTTACCAACATTTCTCCATATCTTCTTGCGGTTAAATGTAGATTCTGGTTGCAGCAGATAAAAACCCTCTTTGCAGACAATTGTGTGGTTTGTGTGGTAGGTTTCTCCACTGGTGCTTGTGGTCATTCCTTCCACAGTTTTTGGTTGCTGCTTTTCCAGCCCTGGGCGAATTCCTGGGGAATGTGCAAAGTATTACCTTGGCTTATCTGAAGTTGTTAAGGCTTTTCTTTCACAAGTGTCACGAATGATTTTTTTTTCCTAAGATACAGGTAGAGCAAACACCTAAGGATTTCATCCTGAAAATGCTCAGGAGCGGAAACCATACTGGTTTCCCCAGCCCGGGGCTCTCCACACCAGCTCTGCCAGTACCCCCGCTCCTGTCCCACTGCCCCTTGTATTGTAGTTAGGACTCCCTGCATGTAGGTCTGCCATAACCTGGTGTGTGCTGCCTGCTTAGAGGAATCCTTATCCTAAGGGAGAGCATTTTTAGGAGCTCAGTCAGAGTGTGTAGCAGGAGTCCCTGCCAGGGGCAACAAGGGGAAGCCATGCTGCGTGTTTAAAAATTCCAGCAAAAGAAGGAAGTTGGCTCTTTCCCCCTCCCCCACATGTATAATTTAGCTCTGCTTTTAGTATGTGTCTTTGTACTCTCAGGAACTCCCCAGACCCATTCCCCCTACCCTGATTCCCTGCCTGACAGACAAGACCTAGTCAATCAGAAAATTGTTTAATACTTTTCTTTTATTCCCAAGAGATCTCCTGGCCTTCTGTGTTCCCATTCATTAGCCCCTTCTCTACCAGCCACCCCCACCCCTCATGTGTCTTTTATCTGCTTAAAACCAATCACTCTTCCCCTCTTCTTTTTTCACTTTACAAAAGGAATCAGAATTTAATAAGAGAAAGCTGCAAAATATCAGCATTAATCCCCTCATCCTCATAGGGCTGGCGCCATGAGTCCCTGGGTCCCCTTATCGGCACCAAACTGTATTTCACCAGCTAGAACCCTTCTGATAGCATAAATACCTGCCATGCAGGTGTCTCCAGCTGACAAGATAACATGTTATCAATCATACATCCCCAGTTTATGCAAAAAGCCCATCTTCCTTCTGTTTATTTCATCTTGTGGTGGATGGAGAGCTAGGGAAGGGAGGGGCTGAGAAATTAAATCTTTTCTGTTCCCATACACTTGAAGAGCCAAATGACACATCTCCCGCCTATAAGAAGTGAAGGCCATTTTCTCCTGTAATTCACTTATTAGTGGTTGTGCAATGGTGTTGTTGCAGAAAAATGGGTAGGGAGTAATTGACTGTGGAATCCCATTAAGCTTTGTCATAATGCACAGTCCCAGAGTGGGCACTGCAGAAACACCTCTATCAAAATCACCTGCTGGAGGGAATGGTGGAGGGCTGCTTACACCAATGCAGAAGATGCTCAGAGTGCATCCTACTCCTCACTGGCCACCTTAGGTGCCTGTTTTCACCCATACACAAGGGCAGGGACATAGCCTTGTGTCTGGGAACTGCAGGGATGACTCAGCCCTAAATCCTCCTGTGCAAGTAGCCAAGGGACACTTTCCAAGAGGAGCTGTGGAGTGGAGTGGAGACACTTGGCTTTGGCAGTGGCAAGCTTTCAGCTCGAGCAGATTGTAGCAGGCTGAGCCACAACCTGAGGAGGGTGCTGGTATCCTCAGAGGAGGCAGCTTGTGGAAGCCCTCTGAGCTAGCAGCTTGCATTCCTCCTGTGACAGCACTCCAGGTCTGTAACAGGTACCTATATAAAGATGCCTTTAGCCAGGGTAGTTTGTTCTGTTCGGTTTATAGAATTAAGTTTTAGTGATAAAAGGACCCAGTACAGGTCTAACAGTTGTTTTGATTGAAACATCTGGTTAAGATTTCACTGACTCAAATAATCAGACCTCTACAAAGTCTTGAGTTGACCAGCCTGACCTACATTTTGAAGTCTGATCTCAGGGGTAGTTGTTGTATACAGATGACCAGTTTAAAAGTCCAAACTCTGCTAAAAAAAAGAGGAAGAATGGTACTTCATAAGCAAAGGAATGGTGATGCAGTGCCATTTTCATTCCTGGGAGGTGGCATTTTCTCTGCTCCACAGCACCTTCGGTTCACAGAGTGGCTGATGATGTGTGGGGAGGGAAATAAGCAGCAAGAGCAAATGACCTCAGAGGCAGCAAAGAGCCTGGTTTCCATTGCAAATGCCCTTATTAGGATGGGAAAAGGTAGGGAGAAAAAAAAATAAGGCAGGAAGTACAAGGCAGAAAAATACCTAGAAAAGATGTCTTCAGCTGTTCCTAAAAGGGGTTGTGGTTACTTAAACATATATTTAACTCCATCCTCACAAGTGTTTTCTGTTCCTTAATAAAGGCAGGCTTTTTAGAAAAACAAAACAAACAAAACAACAACAACAAAAAACACAAACAAACAAAAAACCACACACACAAAACCAAAACCAAACCAAAACAAACAAAAAATCCCAACCCAGCAAATCCAGGTGAATCACTTCAGTATTTATCTTGGTCTCTAATCTGTACTTGATTTGTAAAGTGCTTGGAGCAGGGGCTGTATCTTTGGTCTTTGTGTATCAAATACCTATCATAGTGTGCTGCCTCCATAAGAAAAATTAAAGATAATAATAAATCACAGTCAGGTCTGATTCTGGGAAGACCAGTTGTGTGGGAGAGGAAAAGAACAGTTAAACCCAAATCATAGATGTTCCTGTACAGTCTTAAAGTCGTCGTCTCCTTTCAGTGTCTGCCCTTGCTACTTATTAAAAAGTAAAATGACTCCTTTAGGATGAAGGCTTGTTCTGCTGGTGCTGAAGTTCCCAGCTTTTAAGCTCTGGGGACAGGTGTGGTATCTGCCATCACTCACTGAGCTCAGAAATCAAAATGCTTGTGCCTATGTCAGTGAGAGTGTCTGTCTCACCCTGACAAAGGACTCACTTGACTGGAGGACTAGCTGTAATGAATTAGCTAGCTGAGTTAGTGTCCCTTTCCTCCCTCATCAAAGGTAATTAGCATTCTGCACCACCTCGGTCCTTCAAACTACAGGAGTCCCCATCTTTGCACTGAGGTGCTATGAGGAGATAAGCTCTATCCCCCAACCCTCCAATTTTCCATGTTACAACTGATGTCACTTGCCAGACCTCTACCTCCTTTTTGCCTTTGGGACCTCTCCATGAAGACACCTGTCTTATTAGATTAGGACAGTTCCCTGTGGGGACATGGAGATGTATGTATCATGTCTACCACAGTTTCCATCTCCAAACTATGACACATCGTCAATCAGCAACTTTCTGCTCTTTTGTCTCCTCTCTCAGTCATTGATGACCTTGATGGACACCTTCTGCTGTAAAAGTGTATTGTACTGCCATGTTTTTACAGCACTGAAAAACATACCTGTGATGCCATCAGAAGCCTCCTGTTTCTGCTCCTGCACTGAAATTTTTGCTGTATCCTCAGTGAGAAAGAACATTAGCATGAATGAACATGGTGGAGGGCTATAAAGTTTTTATTATCACAATTTTAGGCTGTTCATCTTATGAGCGGTGAACTAACTCCTTGGGAGGGAAGTGCTTCAGGAAGCACTCTCAGAGCTGTTTGTGGAGGAATCCCAGTGGGGACAGAGGAAAGGAAGGACAAGAGAATTTGTGAACAGCGGAATAAAGGTGGTTTGCCACAGTTTGCCCTTAGTTACACTTGGGTAGTGTGAAATTGCTGTCTTGAACTGACCTGCCCTGGTATAGTGGAGAACAATATTTAGCCTCATACGTGCTAGTTTGGGACTGGGTAATGTGATTAATAAGAAGCTGCTTGCATAGTACCCAGCGCAGCTGCCATGCATGGCATGTGCACATGTCCTGGACTTGTGGATGAATGGACTTCAAATGCATAAGCACTTTTCTTGTATTTACTCCCCCTGGCCTCCTCCCCCTTTAAAAAAAGACAATTGCTGTGCATCTTTCCCTGGTCTCTGGACTGTATCTTTCAGACAGGTTTGTATAAGTGTGTGTGGGTGTGGGTTGTTTTGTCACTTATTACCAGGGCACTGCAGAGCTCTCTGAGTTTAAATTTATGTGTTCCGGCTTTTATTGCTGTGCCACTTGACTCTTTTGAATTATCTCAGTCACCAAATGAATTTTATAGTCCATTGGGGGCTGTCCATGCTTGTTAAGGTGATATTTCCATCTCCAGCGTGCCATGGAATCTCATCCGCCACGCAGTGATCACTTCTACCTGCCAGCTGCCTATCACTTCTTCAGGAAACATCTCTTCTCCTTGGAGACTCATGCAGTTATGGGATCTGTTGCAGGGGTCTTCTGGAAAAACATCCGTCTCACAGTGCTTAACTTTTACTCTGGAAAGAGGTAAAATAGATGCTGGTGTAATGTTGGGTTGTGCCATCTGTCAAGCTGTCTTTGGTGGAGAGAACCAGCAAGGTATAGCTTCTGGGTACTGTGCACCCCTGGACCCTGCTTCAAGGGTTTCAATTGAATCCCCCAATAAGGAGTGATTATCAAGTACAGGAGGTGGCCCCATGGTAGGTGACTGCATAAATGGCGGGCACAGCATACACAGGGCTGCAGCTGCAGGAACTACAGACTCCACTGCAAGCTGGTGTGCTGCTGACAGTACCAAGCTTGTTAACCTGGTCCTGACTAGGCAAAAGGTTGCTTGACTCTGTCGTTTCTCATGGCACAGGCCCCAAGGGCTTGTCTCTAGTGAAGACTCCATCTTTGTGCAGAGCTGCTTCCTGTACTTCTGTGATAAGGGCACTAACATGGTGGCTCCATCATGGTGCAGACAGACGGTCAGATCAGACCTGGACTTTTCTTGCTTCCTCCTGATGCCACTCTTTTGCTCTGAATTAAACTGAACCTTCTTCTTCCAGAAGGGGTTCTTATTGTGAATGACTCCCTAATGTTGCACTGCTGAAGTTGTCAAAGTTTTGGGGGCATTTTGGAGAGAGTTCCCCATGCCCTGCATCAGGTCCCATATTGTGGCAGATCTGCATGGTGGCAGAAGTGGGAGAGGATATGGAGAATTTATCACTCTGCAGTGATGAATGCTCAGGACTTGATATGGTGCTGAGGTGTGAGGTGTAGTCCAAGGACAGCCCTAATAACTTGCACTCTTAGCAAGGATCATTAAAGTTTCCCTCAACAGCTCTGTGTCCAGAAGTCCAACATCATCTTCACTCTTTCCCAGGAGACTTCACCTCTTCCCAGCGTTCCTCCTAGGGAGCCCTACAGACACACTTGCCATTGCTGTTTAGAAGTCCCAAAATTACCCTCTCTGTCTTGGAACCTCTTACCTGTCTTTCTTGGGACAGCTGCCAAAAAAACAATTTTATGCCCTTTGTGCCCCTTGCTGGCTTGGCTGGTCAGCAGCCCACATACTTCTGCAGTCCTGGGAGCCTGCCACTGAAAGATCAGCTCCGTTTTTCAGCTGCATTATGTTATCCATCACATAGGCAAGATACCGGTTGTTCTTCAGATGATCCAGGGTTCCAACATATTTTTTTCCCCTAATCCCCTTAGCAGAACTTCTGTAGGAATAAACCACTGGAAGATAACTTGCCACTTTCTTTTTTCTTGTGCAAAGAGTTCCTGATGGTATTTCTCCAGGAGTCTCTGCTGGACTTAATGTGATGTTGTTTCCTTTCTCCGCTCTTCCTTTCTAAACTGCTAATAAATGATATATCGCAGCTGTCTCTACGATTCATTTTGTTAAGCCTGTCGCAAGGCTAATTGGTTTTCGGTTTAAGTCCTGGATCTTGCAAATTACTATGTGTGGGCACTTTGCAGCATCCGGGCCCCACATTTTCATTCTCCACTGTCATTAGCTGTGTTAGTGTCTGTGTTAATCCCTCTCCAGCTAACTGTCTTCATACAGCAATTTAACTGCTTCATATTAACCTGACGTACCTCTTCCCGCTGGGTTCCTATGCCACCCTTGTGGCAGCCATTGTGTCTCTCCTACTGAGTGCAAATAAAAGCAAATTATAAACAAAATAAAGCTTAGAGCTATACTTTTCTTCCTTTTCTTCTTGTTCTGCCCCTCCAAAACAAAAAAGAGATTCCTGTAAGGAGTTATCATGTCCATCATTTAACTAAACTGTGCATATCTGGCATTTTTAATCTTCCCTCGTAAATCAATCCCTCCAGGCCCTTATCTAGTTCAGCCGTCTGGAAATTAAAAAAATAAAACAGAGCTCATAATAGGAAGAAGTCTGAAATGTCTTTTTAGGGGTGGGAAAGGAGTAGGGGAGGGACTGAGTGGTAGCAAATAATAGTTGGTTCTTTATAAACCCTTCCATCTAAGGATCTGAATGTACTTTGCAGATGGGAGTGAATTAAGTGTCACAATGTCCCCCATGAGCCTGGGAAGTCTTGTCACAAATCTTTGTCAGACAGCACTGGTCTTTATGAAGCACGTACAGCTGTTGGAATTGCTCAGCCACTGCAGGGATAGAAGTAATTTCTAGCTTCTTCCTATTTCAGTTAGAGGTGCAGAGGGGAGTTGTCATTAGGAGCAGGCAGCCTCTTAAAAGATATGAAAAATTCTGACCTCTTTTAATAAAGGTAACTGAATTAAAGGTGAACATATTATAAATGCTCTGTATTTTAGGGGCAGGGAAATTCATACAGGGAAAGATGAAGCGATAACATACAGCATCACACAGCAAACTAGAGGCAGAGAGGGAGAATTTTCATCAGTTGCTTTGACTGCAGAACAATCCTCCTTTCTGCAAATAGCAGCAAGTTTTCCCTACTTGTGACCAGCAGCATGAAATTTGGGCTATACAGTTAGGGATTCGATTGAACGGCTTTATCAGAAACTCCAGATTTGCTTAAAGGCACCAAGGGAACAGTCTTTCTCAGGAGATTTCCACTGCTTCCTGCTTTAAGGAAGGTTGTTTTCAAGGAAGACGAGAGCAGATGTCTTTCTGGTGGTATCTTGGCATTCCACACTGGGTGCCCCCAGCTCCAGGAAGGCACACTGGCCTGGCCTGTGATGAGATAGCAGAAGGTACCAGGTGGATTTTTTCCAGGTTTGGCTTAATTTCTGAATGTAGGCTTGCATTTGTTCTTCTCTTACCCTTACTGCTCCAACCTGTCCCCAGTAATCATCTCTCACGTTCTTCCTTTTCCCTTCATCCTGATTCTCCTTAACTGCTCATTCAGGTTAGGAAACATCCTTTCAGTCTCTCTCTCTCATCCTCATTAAATCTTCTTTTTATTTTTTTTTTCTTTATCTTCATCTCCTTCTTCCTAGACTGTCACTAAATTTAAAAAAAAAAAAAAAAAAAGTAAAAAAGTGGAGAAAAGCTCTTTAATGTGTTTTAAAAAATCTCTTTGAAAATGATACCGTCTGTGTCGCTTTGCTCTGTGTCTCTCTTGCTGTATATATTTTTTTATTTTTACAGACTAAACTAAAAATTGGCTTATTGATAAAAGCCACAGTGGTTGCTGTTTGCTGATGATTAGGTGCAAATAAGAGGCTTTTTCCTGTTAAGATGGGTAAATATCAAGCAAGTTTACTGATGACACCAAGCTGTGTGCTGTGGTTGACATGCTGGAGGGAAGGGATGTCATCCAGAAGGACCTTGACAGTCTTGAGGGGTGGGCCCATGCCAATCCGTGAAGTTTAACAAGGCTAAGTGCAGTGTCCCACACTCAGGTCAGGGCAATCCCAAGCACAAATACAGGCTGGGAGGAGGATGGATTAAGAGAAGCCATGTGCAGAAGGACTTGGAGGTATTGGTTGACAATAAGCTCAACATGACTCTTCAGTGCTTACTTGCAGCCAACAAAACCAACTGTGTCCTGGCCTGTATTAGAAGAAGCAGGACCAGCAGTTTGAGGGAGGGCATTCTCTGTCCTCTGTTCCACTCTCATGAGAACCCATCTGGAATACTGCATTCAGCAGCACCCAGCCTAAGAAGGACATGGCCCAGAGGAGGGCCATGAAGATGATCAGAGAGCTGGAGCACCTCTCCTACGAGGACAGGCTGAGAGAGTTGGCATTGTTCAACCTGGAGGAGAGAAGGCTCTGGGGAGACCTTATAGTGGCCTTCTGGTACTAAAGGGAGCCTACAAGAAAGCTGGAGAGGGACTTTTTTACGAGGGCATATAGTGATAGGATAAGGGGTAATGACTTTAAACTGAAAGAGGGAAGATTTAGATTAGAAATTAGGAGGAAGTTCTTCACTGTGAGAGTGGTGGGACACTGGAACAGGTTGCCTAGAGAAGTTGTGGATGCCCCCTCCCTGGAAGTTTTCAAGGCCAGGTTGGATGAGGCTTTGAGCAACCTGATCTAGTGGGAGGTGTCCCTGCCCATGGCAAGGGGTTGGAACTGGGTGATCTTTAAGGTCTCTTCCAACCCAAACCACTCTATGATTCTATGAAATATGCAAAAGGTGTTAATTAAATTGAAAGGACAGGCTGAGAATGTGCATTCCTCCTCCCTCCAACACCTCATGTTACAGGCACAAATGTCCAGGAAAAAGACTGAACTAGAATCCAAAGATAAAAGCAGACTTTGCCTACAATGTGCATTTAACCCTAGACGCTGATTCTAGAAACTGCTGATGTCTCCAGGCCCTTGAGAATTGCTCTGGTTGCTAGCAGACTGCGAATTGCAGCATCTCAACCCTCATGGCTTCCATTAGTCAGCCCTAGATAGGAAATGGTACAGAAGAGCAGCTCCTTAACCCAGTAGGAGCAGGAATGGGATGCTCTCTTTCAAAAAGAAAAACAGTAGCATTTTATTGGTTTCAAATATATGAGAACACAGACCAAAACATCTCCTCAAAATACTCTTAAGTATGGGAAATTTGTCACCTGGATCCATGTGCTAGTAGATGTTAAAGTCGGAAAAGACCACTAACTCTTCTTGGTTCTGATCTGAAGGTATTACAACAATATCATCGTGTGTGTCCATGTTATCATTGGTGTAGCTATCTCAAGTACTAAGAGGAATGAAACTGCAACAGCTTAGGCTTTTGTGTCAGTTGCATGCATCTATCCAGAGCTGTGTGCCTTTAGTGAGTAATACTTATGCCCTTGCAGCTTTAGAGCTATTGGCAATCAGGACAACCAGGTTGAAGTTAGCTTGCTGCAATCACATTTCTGGTATTGGTAATGGTGTTGGTAACTCCTGCTAGAGGAGATCCAGACCTTCTGTTCAATCCAATTTAGCCAACTGCTTGGGCACTGACATAAAAGAACTGTTTTGATGGCTGCATGTAGAATCACAGAGATGTTGGTTCGAGGGGAGCACTTGCTGGGCCTCTAGTCTCCAGTCCAAGCTCCTGCTTGAAGCCAGACAACTCCAAGGAGCCAGTCTGTCAAGATCAAAAGGGCTACTCTCAGTGGGTTTATTTTGTTTTCTTCCGGCTTTCCCTGCCTCATGGCTGCCACTACCTCCTTGCCACTCTGCCAACACCAGGGTGGTCTTGGCTACCTATTCAGATCTTAGTTCCAGAGGCACATGTGGTGGCATGTTGTGAGGCCAGTATGAATCTAGCTAAGCTTATTCACCAAGGGCTTCTCTGTTCAGCTATAACATTGTTTGTGACTAACGAGTGAAACCTGCTTCAGCCATTAGAGACCACTGCTGCAGAAGGCAAGAAGCAGGTCCAGTGCACTACATAGCGGGAACTTCTCTATCTCTGTGTAAAGACCCCACTGTGGAAGGTATCCAGGCGACTGGGAGAAAGAAGAGGGTGTCTGGATAGTAAGAAAGCATAACAACCTCCTGTATTTCCAGTCAGTTCATCATCCTCCCTATTCAACTGGCTGGAGAGTCCATGTCACTAATGATAGGGTGCATCGTGACTTTCCTGCTGGAATACCTGGCATAGTGATGACATTGAAAAGGGAAAGAAAACTAAAAATTGATAAAATCAAGAACTGAAACAGAAAAAAATGAAGTAGGACCAAGATGGAAGACACATAGCAAAAAGACTAAACTCTGAATTACAGGGAAAGTCAGTACAAGTTCTCAAGAGGTGGATCCAATTATGGAATGGTGGTTTGCAATTTTCCCCTAGCTGATAACCTGTAAGGAAGCAGCAGAGTGAAGCTATAACACCATAAATAAATTCAGCTATTTTTAATAATTGATGGGGTTTGTACTGGAGGACACCATGTAATAATAGAAACTGCCATTGCTGTATGAATCCAAGGAACTCTGTGTCCCTTTTTAGTTTACCTTTCATGGTGACTAAAGCTGGGTTCTCCAATGACAAAAAAATGTTTCTGAGATTTCCATGAAGGTGCACATGGAGCAGATGAGGTGGATTTCTTTCTGACTTGTGACCTGATTTGTTCTGGTAGGATTTTGCTCAGAGATAGAAACTAGCCTGCTTTCTGTGTCACCAAACAAAGCCCAGAGAATATCCATCTGTAGTTTCTGTATCATTATGAAGTTGCCTTTGACTTTCTCATTTCTGTGTGATTCTACCTTTTAGTTGTCCCTTGCTTCCTTGGTACCTAAGTGAGGCCGATACCCTGTGCATTGGTGTCTGGAGTTGCCACTCCTCAGAAAAACCCCATGAGGCTCAGTGATAACATGCATCCTAACAGTAGGAACCCCTTTACTATCTTCTGTCTCAGAGACGTAGCAGTCATTTGCTAGAACAATCTCTGTAGTCTTCTTCAGTGTTTGTTCACTAATTGTTATCCACCGCTCCCATAGAGCACTTTGTTTTTGATGACTCGTGTAAGTGGCACATTTATTCCCAGACAACGTTTGAGAGCAAGAACAAATCTAGTTTATTCTGATAAAGTGAAAATTAAAACAGTGGGCTGCACTATTGAAACCAGAGCTATGCAAAATGAGGCAGTAAAATGCACTGTCAGTTATCTATGTGACACTCACTCCCTTTCTAGCTCTCCTTCAGGAGCTCTCTCCCCGCCTGTGGCTCCTGCAGCAATATGAATGCAGAGTGAATGCCAGGAGTGGATTCTTCCTGAGTGAACAGTGTACGTGGCATGTGGCCTTCCAGGATGTACCCTTTCATCATTAAGGAATCATAGAGTGCAAGTGCCTTTTCAAAGCAGCTTCTGCCCCACCCTGTTCTTACTGGTTTTTCACCTAGAAGAGGAGAGTGTACACTAGTATAGTTCTTTCCCTTCCTGATATGCAGGGCTTATGTTTGGAGCATCCTGTTCAGAGTTTGATGACTTCCTGTAAGGAAGGCAAATAATTCATCCTCAGGTTTGCATCTCCAGCACAAACATCAGGCCCTTCACTTTCTTTAATGAAGGCATTGGGAAGGTGGGGTCTTTTGGGGCTCACACAGATCCAAGCAGACCTGTCTAACAGTAAGATGATGGGATCACTGTTCAGCTGGAGGCATTCCTTATACCGGGGGATGTGATGCCTTTGTGCCATCATCCAGTAGAGAGTAACACCAGGCAAGATCCCTGTTGGGTTTGTCACAAAGTCATTCCGAAACAGAGATCTTATCAAGATGGTTTTTTATCTTCTTAGGTGGCTGCAGGCTGTTCCCACTCCTGACTTTACTGTCTGGCTTTTTGGCGAGCTGTCTCTCTTCACACCCTTTTGCTGTCTTGCATGTTTGGATGCCAGAGTCTCTTCCCCCAGGTGCTTGCACAGGACCCAGCACTGTGGGGCCTCACTACTACTGGGGCCTGTGAGCCTAAAAACAACAAAGGATGAAGTCTGGGATTTTGCTGGGGAGAAGTTCAGATCACAGTGTTATGAGCAAGGGAGGTTTCCAAGCTTCCTCAGACCTGGAATGTGATCAATTAAACACAAAAAAATTGTTTAATTAAACTAACGTGAAAAAGCCTGAAAGGGTCATGAAAACTGAAGGCGACGATGCCAGCTCCCCATGGCATATGGCAGAGCAGCCACTTTCCCCTTGCTACAAACACAGGACTGTCACTTCAGAGGGATGTACAGACTTTTCATTTTGCCAGCCGTCACCATGGCAGCAGAGGAACCAGCTCTACTGCCACACTCTCCTTATGAACAGGAGTAGGGCAACCTACCTCAGGGGACATGATTTCACCTGGGGAAGGCAAATGGAGAAAAGCTACCCATTTTTATACTGCTGGAGCCTGGTGTCTTGGTGAAGGATGGCACCATGCTGGGGCTGACCACGGGAGAAAAGCTGTAGAGTCACCTTCTGTGAAGACCTTGGGGGACCCTTTGCTATGTGCCACTGAGATTGAAGCACTTTATTCTTTTATCAAGGAGAATTTATATTGGACATCTAAAGTCTTTTAAAAGAGAGAAGTCTTGATGTTCTCTGTGTTCATGGCTGTTTCATGTGGGAGCATTTCAAGGGCCAGGTAGCCCCTATTTTCCATCTTTGTCTTATACTGCACATGCCCTTGGCTGTGGTGGGGCAGGGAAAACCAGGGCTTGTTATGGGGAGCAGGTCTGTATTGCAACCATCAGCTGGAAGGACAGTGAGCACTTGCGGTTGACAGAAAGGCTTCTTTAGATCTTTGCCATGGGAAAGACATTCTGAAAGCTAGTTTGAGCATTAGGTTAGGGAGCTTGACTTTTATGCTTCTGGTGATTGTGATGACTGGTATCTTTGGCTTCGAAATTCTTGCTGCCCATTTGCCTGCCACAGCTTCCCTCAGTTCAAGCAGCAGTGCATCATGCAGTATTCTTTTTTATGTACAGGTAATGCACATTACAGTACCTAAACACGGAAGGCACAATCATAAACTCAAAAGGTCTTGGGCTTGAAGAGCACTGTGAGAGGACCGGGAGGGTCACCAAGTGTTGATAACTCTGTTTTCATAGTGCAGAAGGGAGATTTTTAATGGGTTACTGTGGATCACTTGGAAGTTTGGTGTTCAGGTATCAGAATGTTCCAGTTGTTTTTTAACATGCTGGTCTTTCAGCATGTTTAATCTGTATATGAGGCAGAAGGAAGTGTCTCTGGCACTGCAGATTTAGGAGATGAGCTGACACACAGGAGGAGGTGGGGAAAAAAGCAGTGGGACACGGCTGAAGGAGAAATATGGAGAAAGCTCAAGTGTGGCTGAGAGGAAAGGAGGCTGAGCTCTTGGGAGGTGAGGTCAAGCAGGTGAAAAGGACAGACAGACTGAAATTGCTGTAGGCTTTTGAAAGCAGGAAGAAATTGAAACTCAATCCAGTGAACACTTCAGAACCAAAGGAGGGATGAAGCAGGATAGATGTGCCATGATGGGATTTCAGGGTGAGGAAAGAGAATGCTAATGGCTATATTGTGTATGCTTTGCATGTCGGAGAAGCTGGGGAGAAGATGCGCTGCATGGAAGTGAGCAGTAATGAGCATCCAGGCATGTCTCCCAGCTGTCAGGACAAAATAGAAGGTCTTGGGTGCTGGATCTGTTGCAGAGCTATCTTTATCCCATGGGACTTCAATCTGAAAACATTTCCTTGGGTGGTTCATTATCTCCCCTGCCTTCCCTGCAGTCTCTCATTTCTCTGCATGGGCAGAGATGTCCCCGAAACTCCAGAAACCAGGCTACATCTTATTGGCCTTGTTCTTCCTTTCAGACCTACCAACTCACTACAGGTTTCTGCCTTTCTGTGCTCCGCAAGGAAATTTGTTTGCTGGAAAGAAAGGGCACAATCATTATAAAAGCTATTCCAATGAAGATGTTTAATTGCAAAGGAAGAAAAACCGTTTGTAAACTAAATGAATCACCCTGTTTACAATACAGAAGAGTAAGGAATGATCCAAGAGGAAGCTGATATTTTGGCTGTCAGAGGCACAGGAGATGCAGCTGAGTGTATCAAAGTAGCAGAGGAAGTAGTATCTTTTAAAGCAATAGCAAGGCAATTAGTCTTGCTCTCCCTACACTTCCTTAGATGTCTGCTGGATTTTAAAAACCAAAGTGTATCCTGTTTTCCAACTGCCTCTTGAGGCTATGCTTTCTGATGGGCAGCACCCTTCCAGTGGGGTTGTGCTGAGGCAGGGTGCAGCAGGGAAGGCCCATTGCTGCAGCCACATGAACTATCCAGCACCTGATCCCACTCTAATGAGATGGGCTGGGGACCGCCTTTAGCTGGGGCTTCTCTTCCTGAATGCCATGCAATTACATTCTGGTTTGTCTGTCTGTCACTCTGTGTTGGCATGTTGCTTAAGGTATCAGATGTGCAGCAGAGGCTGGAGTGCTGCTGAGTAGTCAGGGGGTTGTGGCTGCCTCTGCTGTGCATATATTTATAGTACAGCCTTGAAGCCTTCTCCTGAATTGCTGTTGCTCTGTGAGGAGTGAGAGTGGTAAGAGACTTTCAACAAGTGGTCAGAAGGAGTCAGAATCCATGAAGCAGTCACAATTGGTGAGATAATTGGCATCAGTAGCTGTCTACCTGGTTGCTTAACTATTAAACAGCATGTCTGTACTCCCATAGGATGTTTTGCAGTAATAATTAATAGTGATTACACAGTGATAATACAATTGTTATGCTAATAGTTCTATCAGCCTGTATGTAAAGAGAGATGAGCCAATACTATAAATACAGTAGTAACTATGTGGAGAGCAGTCTTAATGACAAGAGTATCATATATAGTAAATATGCTGATATTGTTTATAATAAACAGTATCATCCCTTACCTACTATATAAAACTTCACAGTTTTCCTGCAATTAACTTTCAATGTTTCAGTCTTACTCTTCTGTTTCCCCCTCTACCCCCCTTTCCGCCCCCCCCCCCCCCCCCCCCCCCCGCCCAAAGAAGGCTCCTTTTTTTCCACTGCACCCAAAAAACAAAGGGGGGCGTGTGG
>JANHGN010012225.1:0-62145 GCA_024605025.1 Megaceryle maxima | reverse complement strand
CACCACACTGGGGGGTGCAGGAAAGTGAAAGGCTGCACCTGCAGGGAGGAGCGGACAGGACAGGTGACCCCAAACTGACCAACAAGGGATTCCATCCCATAGATGTCATATTCGGCATAAAGCTGACGGATCTGGAGGGTCAAGCTCTTGGCTCTTCCTCTCTTCTTCAATGTCTGGCATCTGGGCAGGACTCTGTCCGTTCTGCCTTCGATCCTGATCTGTGTGTTCCTGAATCCAGTACCAGAATCCAGCTCCTGAACACACTTCCTGTCTGCAACTGGGCCCAGTCTGGGAATTCCCCAGTTCCTGGTACACAGCACCAGTGGTGACGAGGTGACATAATTGCCATCAGGGGGTTGGGCTTGGTACTGGTTTTCTGTATATCTGTATATATTCCATATTATTATTATTATTTTCATTTTCATTGAAGCTGTTCTACTTTCCTTTTCTCATCACCAAGTCTCTCTCCCTTATTCCCTTTCTCTTCCTCTTTGGGGAAGGAGGGGGGTTAAGAGACAGCCTCTGGTTATAGGTTAGTGGACTGCCCTGACCCTGAACTTTGACAGATCTGTATTGTCATTGCATGAATCCTTTAAAACTGGACAGCTGATGATACATATCTATGTGTTAATAGGCAGAAATAATTTCTATTTCAAGCAAGGAAAATTAAATTGTGCTGAAAAAGTGCCTGTAACTTGTGTCACACAATGGAATTTAGAGAACATATTTCATGGTCAATGGTCAAATTTCACATTTTCTGAGGGGTAATCATTCAAAGCTTCATGTCTTGCTTCTTGTGGCTGAAGTTGCTTCCCTTTCTGCATGCAATTTTTCATTTTTTGTTGTGTTTCTGAGGAGTCCACTTAGACATTGACTAAAATAGAGCATGTTCCAGAACCATAGATGCATGCTGGAAGAGTGAGAATTTTGGCTAAAATCTTGATAAGATACAATGTCCAGATCCACAGAATTACTATTAAAAAGTGTGGGGATAGGAGGGTCTGAACATCTTTTCCCTTGGGAACAGATAAAACAAAGAAACACATTTTAAAGTTTGAAAAACACTGGTGGATGCTTTTAATTCCTCTGTATCCTGTATCTTTTTACTTGCCCTCTAGACTTGAAATTCCTTTTTACTTCAAGACAGATATGTTGTAATGACTACAGTACTAAGGACTAATATTCTTCTATGTGTTTTTTTCTACTCAAATTCTGGATGAGCTTCAGCAACTCACTCCATCTCCTCATTTCTCAGGTTTTACATCTGCAGAATGACCCTGACTTCCCACATAAAGTGCTTTGAGATCTATGCAAGAAAAGCACTCTGGAAGAGCTGGTTGTCATGATTGCAGAACTCCAAGTTGAATTACTTTAAGAGGTTGTGAGCTATAATTAAGTGAGAAGGGCTAAAGGACACTCCTTTATGGGTACTAATCCAACTTCTAAATAGAAAAGTTGACAAAGCCAAATACTTTGTGTCCAAGAAGAAAAGAGATCATTGCCCTCTTTGACACTGGAACATTATTATTAGTTCTGTGATACAATTGTCTCTGACACTGTGGTTTGCATGCATTGTATAAGAGAAACAATAGAAGTGCATTGAGGCAAAAGCTAGCAAGATGTACTGTCCTGCAAGAACTGTGAAATAATGCCAGCTCTTTGCAGTCTTGGAACTTATGTGGGACTGAAGAGTGTAGAAAAATTAACTGAAAGAAGAACAACTAGTAAGTTAAATAGCTGAGCCTATCAAACATTAATGCAAATTAAAAAGTTACAGAGAACATCCTGAATTACAAACCTACTTTTGCCAGCATGTTTACTGATATTTCTTTCTCATAGTAAGATAATATTCTCATACTGTTTACAAGGTCTGTGGGTTTAGGTGAGTGAATTAAGTGTCCTCCCTGCCTTTTGCCTTTCACTCAACATTAACAACATGGGATTCTACGAGCAGGTGTATTTTGCACACTTGTTTTCTCTTTTAAGATTTCTTGTGGATGCTGGACTTCTGCCTTTGACCATGGAAAGAACAATCAGTACTTTTAAAGATAGAAGGTTTTTGTTTAAAAACAAGTTTATTGAAATGACATTGAACACAGACATATTTCTAGGTGATAAATGAAGGATAAGATACTGATGGTAGAATGGAAGGAGGAAGTGATCACATTTTATTTTGGGGGGGTAGAACGGGAAGAAGAATTCTTCCACTTCCAGTTTGAAAGACTATTTTCCCTTCAGTATTTGTTCTAGCAAAGAAGCCTTGCTCTTTAATATGATTCCCCTACAAAAGCTGAGGATTATGAGGAAACCGTTCCTGAGGGATGACATGGAAATTATTAGAAAAAAATGCAAGAGGATTTCTTCAAGAAAGATTATTCCTCCTTTGTGTTCAACCACAGTCATCCTTCAAGGTCCACACAATTCTATCCTCTTTGAACAAGGCCAGTGTCAGCTTTGAAGATGGTAGTTTCTTAAAGAGCTGTTACTATTAAGTCATACTAATATGAGTCATTGATTATTCCATCCATTTCCTTGGGAACATAACCCATCAATCAAAACCATCTCTCAGGGACCTCAGCTGACTTAAGCCAATACAGCACCATTGACACCACTCAAGCTACACCAAGTTATGCTTGCTGAGGTTCTCCCACAATACTTGTTTTACTGCAAACCACAGACCATTGTAGCAAAGACTCTAGGATGAAGCTTTGGATGTGCCTTTGTAAAACAAATTTAATTTCTGCCACAAAACATCACATTGGACAGTCACAAAATCAGCTCAACGAGGAGTGATCTCGTCCAGCTTCAGGATCTGCCTATCTTCCCATGTCCTGGCCCCCTTCCCAACTGTGAGTGTTTCATGGAGGCCAGGGTCTACACTGAAAATTGAAAGCATATGGCAGCTTTTACCCGTGAGATTTGTGCAAAACACCTTTTTCTGCAAACAAACTAAAACAGTGCAAGGCTGAATAATAATAACATTTAGGGACACTTTAAGGGCTATTCCTTATCCAACCTTGCTTGTCAGAAAGATGCCATGGGAAGAAAAAGATGCTTTTATAGGGAATAAGTGAGACAGAAGTTGGGCCCATTAGCAACAATAGAATATGTACAAGTATTTTTGTTGATTGGGTAAGACACTTCAGAAAAGCCTGCTCTAGGAAGTAATACGTAATGAACGGATAACAGGATTTACAGCCACAGAATATCATCTTGGTATGGGAGAGTACAGGAGCCACTGCACAAAAGACTCTTGGAGGGCATGAATAGTGTAAAGCTTGGGAGAGGATTGCCCCTGGGAGGTAAGAGCCCCATTCTTGGACTGTTAGTTCTCTGGTCAGTATTTTCTTCTGCTATGTAACTGGATGGTGTGTAGCTGAATTCCCAGTTTTGCTTGAGACCTTCTGGTATCACTGTAAGAAAACATCAAAATACCATCATGCTGAATTAAACTGTACTGCATAAATAAAATGCAGACATGTCTAGGATTTCCAGAAGAACTCAGTATTACTCAGAGAAAAAAATAACAGCAAACTGAAATTCAAGTGAGGTTACAGTGAGGATGGCTGGTGTAAAAAAGCATCACTTGATAAGAAAGGGGAATCTTGAACTTAATGAAACCCATCAGCATCCCAGTTTGAAAGAGGAAAGGTGGTTTATAAGAAGAAGTAGTATCCAACAATGAAGAAAGGCAGGTAAGTAGAAACAGCTAGGAAGCATAATGCTACTGACTTTGTTTTCCTTGCCAGATACATAGCTGTCACACTTTAGTGAAATTTCATCTACCGCTTCAGTTGCAAAGGGGGAGATACAGGTGATAACAGGCTAATAATCTGTTAAATCTGAAGATCTATTTAACTATAATGAATGCTTTTCTGATCTGATAGCCCTGTTTCCAGTCTTGGTATACTGTTGAATAGTGCTGTCTGTCATCTACCATTCATGTTTATGTAATCACATGGTTATAGCCAGCAGTCAAGCAATAAGAAGAGCACTCAAAATTGCCCACCAGGACTGTCCAAGAACCCCAGAGGCCTTCATGGCAGGGCAACAAGGCAAAGACAAAGCTTACAAATGAAGATTCCTTAGATGACAGTAAAGAACTAACTTAAATTTAGCTAATACACTTAATTCAGTGACATAATTTCTTGTTGATGAACTGGGAGCTGCTGCACTATTGGGGCTGAAAGCCACTAGGGCAACCAACAAGCAATGCTGATTTGCTGTGTTTTGTTGTCCTTTTTCCTCTCAGCACTGCATCATTGGAAGCAGTGAGTGTGTACAAACAATTGAATCTAGGCAGAAAACAGATGTTTTCCACACAGTTCACAAATAATGAGGCTGTTTCTGTGCATGTTGTTAGCTCTCCCCTTCTCACTATTGTCAATGAAATACAATGGGAGGGAGACAATGAAGAGAAGACAAATATATAACTATTCTGTTTATGCAAAAGTGAGGGAAATGTCACTCCATAGCAAGGAAGTCTTTAGATCTATGGGGTTATTTCTACAAATTCAGAAGAAGAATTCACTACCCAAAGGAACAGGATGTGTCAAAGGATTATAATAGCATGTAAAATATTTTACTCAAACCTGCCAGGCAGTAACCATAACAATTCAGGATCTGTATTTTGTTTATGTGAAGAACTGTTGGTAAGCAGAAGACAGCCCCAATGCTGAGCAAATGTGTCAATCCAAACCATTCCCCTCCTTCTCTTCAGGTTGGGTTTCTGAACAGATTCTTACTAGTCTGTCCAGATGAGGCTCATTAGCAGTACCACCAGGTGAGGTGATATAAAAGTAAGAAATGTCTGTTGCAAGTCCAGACACTCTCACTTACTTAAAGTTAATGTCAATGTTAATTTCAAAGGAGGCCTTTTATGTTTTCCTTTTTTTTTTCCTAGCAATTTAGTTTTTGTGAGATGTTATTTAATTAGCCTCAAGATATACAAAGATAAATTGGATTTTAAAATATAAAGCATCCCATCTTAAATACTGCAAGAGGCTATAAATGACCAAAATACCCCTTCACTGGTGTAATTCCCTAATGAAGCCTGATGTGTTTCTCTAGTGCAGCTCATCATAGTACAACAAACTATTTGGATACATAATGCTTCTTCAGACTGAATGCAAGAAAAAACAGTTGCCAGTACAAAGTAATTACACAGATTTCAGTCCCGGAATGAATTTTCTTCTTATGGTAATCAAGGTAGTAGAAAAGTTCCTGCCACCAATGACTCATTTTCATTTTCATCCATCTGGTCATCAGGAAGATTACAATAGCAATGCCTGCACACAATTGACATCATGATGTTGACATGAGAAGAGAGGAGAATTATTTCTGTGCAGGGCAGGACTTGGATAAGCATGAAAGTTGAGCTCTTAGCAGACCCTTGGTGATTTGATCACTATTGCCAAATTGGCAGATAATTTAACAGGAAGCAGGAAACATATACTAAGGTTGTGTCTTAGCAAAGTTCCGTCATAGTCAGTTTACAGTCATCTATCAACACCAGCTTAAATATCTGGGTTTCAGAACACCCTAGCTCACAGTGCATTCTACTGGTATAAAATGATGATCACACTAAATATACTCTATGCTTTTTTTCCAAAATACAATACATGCTCTCTCTCTCTCTCCCTGATTAAATTACACTGAACTTTACTGCTGGGATCTGCAGGTTGCTTTTGAGGGTGGATGGTGTTAGTTGCTGTGACAGAGAAAGCTCTTTGTTGTCGTAAATATGGAGAGTGATAGCCTAGAAAGTGGTCTTAACAATACATTGTCTCTTAACTGTGGGATGTGCCATGATTTTATAACTCCACCTGTTGTCCATGAGCTGTTTCACTTTGGAGATTATCATTTTGTTGAAGCCAGATACACTTCTACTTTTTCACTTTCACATTCTTTAGTGAATGCATAGTTTGCCACTAATTATCAGAGTAATTTGAACCACAAGTGAAACTGTTTGGAAGAACAGCATTTTTTTTTCAAAGATTGAAGGCAGTGAGGACTGAGGGTATAGCTGATGTTAACCAAATTTAGTGATTCATTTCTTGGGAGCTGCTATAAATTGCTGAAGAACTGTCATTGCTCAAGAGCTGCCACTCAGCTGTCATTGACTGGTAATGCCATTGAGTCAGCAATGTTTTGGGATTAATACTGGAAGCTGATTATCAAGATGCTTGGTATCCTCCAGTTGCAGTAGGGAAACAAAGAAGGGATTATAATTTTGCTGTATTTGTACATTTTCTAAATGTGTGACAGATTCCTGGTCTTCTGAATGATCAGATAGATTCAGGTAAAAGTGTCAAGAGCTTTTCCTTTAGAGGAGGGACCTAGCCACACTTTTGTATGCTTTTACATCTGGGAATTCCATTCATTTCATGATCTCTGTAGCACTGACACAGGAATATATGCCAAAGGTGATTATTAGATAATCATACATGGATTTGCTTGGATTGACAAGGAATTATCACATTGGAATGGAAGATGTTTGTGATACAGACTATCTTAAAACAGATTGAAATTCTGTTTCTAGTGATTTTTCTCTCAGAAAATGCGGTCACACCTGATGCTCAAGAAACACTTCACCCAGGGCTCCCTTTCAGCGCTGGTGGAGAATTTCAGATGGACAGCCTTCAGTTCTGGAGGCTTCAATTTTAGAAAAGCAAAATATAGAAGACAAATAGATATTAGCCCACTTTCAGGTTTAAAAGAAAATTAGTCTGTTGAACATTGTGCCAGGCTTATGATTTGTTCTGAATTTTTAAATCCCGGGTTAAGAACAGTATCATTTATATTTGCAGTTAGAGATTTCCTCTGGGGTGTATTAAAGTGATAAAAGCATGGGACAGTGCACCTTTTTGTGCAAATTTGCTGTCTTCAGAATGTAAATTCCTGGCAAGAGTGGATGCTTCTGCTTTTCCTCAAAGATGAAGCAGAAGAAACATGAATAGAATGAGAATGTAGCTATCAAGTTAATGTGATGGCAAATGCTTCATGGTCCTTCAAAAATTTCCATTTAATAACAATTAGAATTTAAATAAGATAGCATTCTGTTTTTATTTTGTGTCACAGAGGTAACATTTTTAAATGTACAGTTTGATAATAGTCAAAAGTAAGGCAGTCTTATGAGTGTAGCAGTCCACCAAGCAGCAAGCTCCAGACCCCAAGCACTGCTAAAGCAGAGAGAGAGGCCTAGGAACAAGAACAGCTCATCAGTAAAACTTTGCCCTTTGAGTCACATGCCACAAGGATTTAGGAGGTTGAAATACATCAATTTATGCTCATAAGCAGATGAAGCACAAACATGAAATACTACATGAACAAGCCAGTAATGATGCTGTGGGTCTCAGCCGTGGGACAGAGAGCCATGCTCCTCCAATGTGCCTGCCACTCACTGTGCACACATCATGCCCATTACTGTTTTCAGGAACAAAACCAATATTCATTCTCTTGTGCTGGATTAACATGGCTGGCTCTGCCTTGTCTCTGGCACCATGCTAATGCTCTAATTTTATTGTGGAAAGGGCACTTTGCTTTCCAAAGAAGAAGTATGTTTTATATATACAGCACCAAAGCTGTGACCTGATTTTTTGCCATCCAAATGAATCCATGTGAATGGGCTCAAATTAGGACTGCATGAAACACTATACTGAAACAGTGTTTTTAATGTCAGAAGAGAGCTTTGTCAGTTTGAACACATTTCTGTTAAAAAAATAGGATGTTTTTAGTTGTATTTTTCACCAGAGGAAAATAATGAAAACATTTTACTTTCCAGTTCTTGATGGGGTTGCATGATGAATATATCACCATGTATGAAGGAGCAAGAGGGCAGAAAATGGGCACAAGAGTCTTGGAACAAACTGAGTTGAAGGGCAGCAGCTTTTCAGCTGGACTAGTGCCAGTCTACAAGTAAATGCAACATCTTCACATGCTAGAATTTTCTATAATATTAGTAAGAGTAGAGGTTCCCAGGGGCAAAATGAATAACATTGTGTGTTTTCCCCCCAGGCTACCTCAAATGTACTTTCTCCCCCAGATTTCATTTCCCCAGGCACACACACCTGAAGGATCTGTAGAGGACAAAGAAATGACATCCTAAAGGAAGCACTCCTTTATTTTCTTCATGTCCTAGCTGAGAACCTACATAAGATTTCTCTTCTGCCAAGGAAGACAGACATATCATTCTCTTGCCTATCAGAAATGTCACTGGGTTTTTGTCCTTTCTCCAGTGAGTTTCTGTTAGTTTTACTGGATTTAGGAGGACTGTCAGAGGTACTCAGTGGCCAGAAAGGTTAATCACAACAATGTCTCTGTAGCATCCACCTCTAAGATTCTCCTAAGCACTGATTCATTTCAGAGCTCTGTTTGCTTTACATGTAGAGGTAATGAAGGGTAATGATGTCTGCCTGACTGTAGTGGGTGGCAGCCTATTGATGGCAGCCTGTTTACTGGTTATATTCTGTGCTTGCCTGGTGTTCAACCTGACTGTGATGCAAATGACTGAGGTTTCACTTTGGCTCCCTTCTCTTCCACAGCAAACACTAACCATGGTCTGTGGCAGCATTGGTGGCTCTGGATTCACAGTCCTGAACATCTTGTCAGCCACTGCAGGAATTTTCTACTGGTATAAACTCAATCCGAATAAGTGTATGCATATGTCTGAATTTCTTTCATGCAGGAAAGCACAATACAAAGTTTATACTGACTTTTTGCTTTGATGTCAGTCAGCTGTGGAAGAAGCTGCAGTACTTGGGAGAGCGTAACATTCGAATGTCATAGAGTGTACCTGGTCTGGCGTCATAATCACAGGTACAAAGTTAATGAACAAATTTAACTACTGGTGCTAATTTACAGTAGTGGAAGTCTACATGCCATTATTATTTTTCATTCGACACCACAAGGGGCCCTAAAACAGCTTTTACTGCATTACTGAACTGTGATCTGTGATTCTCTCCATCTGGAACTGCTTGGTCACTGCTGTAATCTAAACAAGTAATAAGCAAGTGAATACTCAGCTGTGTTTACTTCTACATTTTCTGGTACCCTTGATTCTAACTCAGGAGAGCAACTGAAGGAACTTTTTTTCTGGAAAGCTCTTAATTAGAAATAGTTAATGATTGGTATGAGTAAAGAGCAATAATGACACATAGGATCTTATGTTCCCTAAGCATATTTGTATTCACAATCTGCTGTTTTGGGTAATGTAATGAACTAAAAGTATTTGTCATAGTAAGAATAAAAGGATGTTCTTCAATAGTAAATAATGGAAAGTTGACCCAGTTTGAAGACTAGGTTTTTATAGTAGCTTGACCCCAAAGTAGTACCAGTGATGTATCAGGCATTTCCATTTGAAGCAAGGTCACAATACAGAATAAAGTAAATATAAAAATGCTCCTTCATAAACTTTTACTTTGGATCATGCATAACAACTTTGCACTATTTAAATCAATATCAGGATTTCTGATTTGCTTATATAGCACAACTACTGTTAGTGATCTTTTATACTTGGATGATATCCAAGTCATTTATTCACAGTATGACATTTATTTAGAGATAGAATTGGACCAAAATTAGCACTATCCAGTGTATTCCTCTCAGACTGCCAGCCCTCCTTTTTAAAAATCATCCTGAAATGATATTATAATCCTTTAAATACTGTGCTTTGTAATGCAAAACTGTGAATTTAGATGGTCTGCTACTATTTTTTCAATGACAAATAAACATCTACTGACATTCACACAGCCCTGTTTTACAGATAAATCCAAGGAGAGAAAATAAGTGAAAAATAATCCCATAAGATTTTCTTTCCAAAGTCCCCTAAACACATCATTATAAGAAGACATGGGAAAACATTGCATTATATAAAATTTTGTGGCCGTCATTCTTCAGGGAATGCAGCTCTTTTCTTTCTTTTACATTTTCTATTGCAAAATCTCAAACCTATGAGCCATAGCCATTTACCAGTATTATGCAGAGTTTCTCATACCTGTTAAGAGTTTTGCCTTTTTACATTTAACTTCACTGCTTCTGTAGGGCTTCCTGCTACTCAAAGATTAAAATTACCCATATATTTGGATGTTTTTTCCAGTTTCTCAGCATGTTAAATTCTTGTTCCAGTCTATGTTTCTAACTAGTTATTGTTCAGCTATTTCACAGAGCCTTTTTGCTTTCATTTACAAATGTAGCTTCACTCTCCAAGGAAGTCAGTGTCGTCAAACTACGTTTTATTTCTTTATAAATACGGCAACAATTACACACAAACTGTTACTTAAAATGTGATTATAGAAAGCAGAGGGATTGTAAAAACCAGTATCATCCTCCTCAATGTATTGTCTCCTTCCATGTTTCTTTGAATTGCATTTGAGGATTTTTTTAGTGAGAACTGTAATGATGATTTTACCACTGTTAGCATTGCAGAACCAACACATCCATGGAAGCCTGAGCTGGATTTGGTTTTGCTTCAAACATCATTAATAAACCTGTCAGCTCAGCTCTGATTGCAGGACTTCTATTTCTGAAGATGGAGACAGAATGTAGTTCAATTTTCCACTTTGGTTTGGGTTTACAACACTGGCAGTTAAAAACATTACCATTTGAATTGAAAAATCATTGACATAGAAGCTTTTGAAAAAGACTGCATTTGTGAACAACAAGAGTTTTCAATTCCTTGTCTCCCTCTTAATCAATTTTAAAAGTTTTCTAATAATGCCTTTATATAGGTTGGACCACAATTCTATAGGTGGGAAATGCAACAGAAATTATTAGATACGCCAAAGCAGGGAGGTAGAGAGACTCCAACTACCAGGTTATTTATATAATTTCTGGCTTGCTGTATGGCATCCATGGGAAGCACACAGTTATCATTACAAACCACTGTTAGGTCTCTCAGATAAATTACTTTTCTAGTGTGCTTTTATTAATATGTACATGGAAGGTTCATGTTGCATCTTGCTTTTGCTAAGGGACAGGAGGAGCATAGTGGGGAATAATGAAGAGCAGATTACTGCAGAATGTGGAAGAATTTAGAAAAAAAAGTAGATTTGAGATCACAGTGTAGATAATATTCAAGTGCAAAGGGATAGAGGAATCAGCACATCACTACCTCTCTTCATTTAACATGAATTCTCATATACATTCAAGTGCATTCCTGTATCAGTCTCCAGACATGCACTACATGACATAAAGATCATTACATGCAGAGGTCCTGAATATTGCAAACAAAGGGACTGAGACATGATTTTAATCTACCAGGCAGTAAACACTGTTCAGAGATACCCCCAGTGAGACACCATTCACATACCTTAATGGCTGTGATTAAACAAGTGCCCAAATTGTGAGCTACACTTAAAGAATAGAGCAAGGAAGTTCTGTTCTGGCTGAGGTAAGGTTTGCTGGGATATTCCTCTAGCCTAAAGCAGTTACCTGAAGAAGAAATCCTTATCTCTCATCCAAGAGTCTAGTTAAGTTATTAACAACATGTTTTATGGTTTTATGCGTTCATAATCCAGTAAACACTGTAAACAGGTGCAAAAGTCTCATCTGACCTAGTGACCTCATTTATATCCCGTCAGGTAATAAGATTGGACTGGATGAGAATCTGACTTAGGCAAATCTGAGTCTGTGGACAGTGTGTCTCTGCCCAGGCCAGACTGATGTTTCTGGGGACTCAGGTTTCAGGTGCCACCGGGAATGAGAACAGAAAGAGGAGATTCCTGTGTTTTGCCTTGCAGGAGCCAAGGAAAACATGGCAGTGCTATTGGTCATCCTGCACATCACCTGCATTGGCAGGCAACAGTTAGTCCTTCTTTGGCAAGCAGCATGTGAGAGCTGAAAACAGCCAATTGTATGGAGTGAACATTAGTCTTGTTATAGGAAGCACAAGGCAAAGAGACAGTTACAGAAGACATTTTCCAGGGGAATTAGCCATGCACCTTCCAGAACCACCTCACTAATTAATTACTCCAATAAGTCCAAATGTTTCTCAACCCTTCTCTTACGCCCCCAGACTCAATTTCATTCTGACAGTCACCTTCCCAAAGCAGTCTTGCAAATGCCATTAGGTGGTAACAAATTAAAGCAGCCACAGCACAGAGAAAACCTGAGGACAATACAAAATGCATTGAACTTAATTTCAAGCCAGGCAGCAGGCAGATTATTGTACTCTTTGTTATGTTTGTGCAACAGACAGCAGTACAAACTTCCACTAAAAAGTTTAAATGAAGCTGCTGTGGGATTTGCTACTTGTTGTGATGTATATACAAAGAATACAGGTTCCAGGTGGGGAACTGATATCATGTTTGTCAGGTAAGGCCTGAATTTCTGAAGTAATTTAAGTAGTTAAAATATTTGAATAAACTGAAGATAAGCTGGAATGCAGCCACTGCTGGTTGGGTATAAGTTTCAGGGCACTGAAACTCATCGAGTTCTCAAATGTTCATGTCAAGAAAAGTGACA
This sequence comes from Megaceryle maxima, assembly GCA_024605025.1. NCBI lineage: Eukaryota > Metazoa > Chordata > Aves > Coraciiformes > Cerylidae > Megaceryle > Megaceryle maxima. Next base: position 49,683 of record JANHGN010012225.1, on the reverse strand, counting down.
GATGTACTGATGGATATAGCTGTATTTCAAACTTCAGTGTAATGAGCAGACTTAAATCACAACATTCCATGTCAATTCTTGGGGTTACTGGTGATGTAGTTCCCAACAGCCTGGATTCTAATGAAGAAGTGCAAAACAATGTTAGCAGCAAACCATTGGACTGCAGCATGAAAAATTCTGGGTATCCCACTGCAATATCACAGAGCAAAGTGTGCTTGGTCCCTGACTTAGCTCTTTTAGTAAGTCACAATTATCTGGTTTTCACCTCGACTTCAATAACATCTGCAGTTATTGTTAGTATTTCTAAAAGACAAGATTATTTATTTGTCGCCAGCCCCTAGGTGTTGAAGAAGTGCAGACTCACCAATTAAAGGCTTTTAACAGCTGGATGCTTCCTAAATGCTTAGCAGAAACATTAACTACTTTAAAAAAAAGATAAAAATTGTCAACAATCTGAAGAGGGCTGTGCCTCTCAAAAGCGACAGATGAGAAACTTGTTGAAAGCAAAGAAAAAGAAACCATTTAAATTATACATTGTTCTCTCTTTAGATAGCCAGAGCAATTAACTTTTTATGGCAAAATGCATGGTCCCATTTTCCCCAGTGCTAATTACTCCCAGGAGGGGATAGTGAGACTGTATGTTCATGGCCTGTCTCATTCTCTTTACACTGATCCTCTACACCAGATGCTCTCTGACATACTGAAGTCATTAGCTGGTGGCCTGCAGGAGTAGTGCTCACACCACCTCTCACGGGTTGCTGTGTAATAGAGGTGTCCATCCTGAGAAAGACAAGGGCAGATCACGTGCTTCGTTCCTGCCGATCCCACCAGTAGATGTGCTCCTGGGGCAATCACCAGCCAGATGAATTTGTGGCACCTTACAAGCTGTCTGAAACAACTCTGTCCTTGACATGTTATTTATTGCTGAGTTCTGCATCTATCCAGTACTAGGCTCAGGAATGCAGATGCCATCTATCACATGGGGTTTTCGCTTTCTCTTGCTCTCTGCTTGGAGGAGGGAAAGTAGTTGCTTTTTTAATGGTTTCCATTCATATGTCCTCACTGGGCAAAGGGTTGAAGAGGGTGCTTGTCCTTTTTGACAGAAAGTAGTACAACTTGACTTGGACTTTGTTTATGAGCATTTTTTTCTGGCAGCCACAGAACAAGAGATAATTATGTCTTTCTCCTTCTGGAATAAGGGAAGAGGGCCGAAGCTGTATGTCTTACCATGGCTCCTATCCCAGAGCTTTAGACAAACTTTTAGAGCCAGAATGGCCTCTAAGAAGTTCCTTGGCTAAAAACTTTATTCATGCCCAATATTTTCTGGAAGGGCAAGTTAAAGAGAGTGCAGAATGTGTTTAATCTACTTCTGATCCTAGGGGTAGGTTAAAGAGATGTGTTCAAGCAGAAGTTTCTGATATATGAAGACTTTGGGGCCAGTCAAGGATTGAACAGACATGAATCTTGCCTTAGCATCAAAAAAATGTTACTTGCCTGTCCCATTTCTTCTGAACAGAAGGAGGATCTGATAGCATAAATATTGGTTGTCTGTGAAACTGATGCATTTGCAGCTTGATTTACACTGGGGAATGTATTCTGGCTAATCTCTGTTTAACCATTCTGTCTGCATCCTTTCTGTTCTGATAATAATAATGCGCTCTTCCTTGATTAATATTCTAACCTATTAAATATGTAAAAGCTACCTAATTTTCTGCTGCTGCATACCTAAGCAGATATGGCATCTTAATTAAAGGGTTTGTCATCGACTAGCATTTATGATGTTTTCCCCAAAACTATCCTTGCAAGTACATGTTTTGGGAGGGGTTTTATTTTCCCTGTTCCATTTAAAAGAAATATTTTAAACTATTCCCAGTTTGCTCTTCCAGTAGAACACTCTGATCTCTGTGATCAAAGTTAATGCATTATATGAAAACTCCAAGAAGATTTCTCCATGCTTTCCCTCAAGTTGACTTATTTTGCCAGTTGTCTGTGCTCTGATCTTTGAAATAGTATTTCCATTTTGCTGTAAGCACAAACATCATCACAGCATCAGGTTGCATGAATGCAAGTAAATATCTAAAGTTATGTGCCACAGCCTGCAATAAAGGGAATAATGCACAGTGAATGCAACTTAAGGTTTTGCCTAATGCCATCAGCACTTGTTGTTGATTATATAAAACAGAATAAAATGGTCCTTACTTTGCATCTGTCTGCTGTCAAATTATCTTGCAATAAAATTAATGGTAAAGAATTTTGACCTATTTCACCATTGATTCAATTTTAAAAGGATGAGACTAAAAAACACCCCCAAAACCCCAACAAAAAGTAACCTATTTATCCATTAAATTTCATTATCAAAAAAAAAAAAAAAAAAAAAAAAAAAAAAAAAAAAAAAGAAAAAAAAGGAGGGGGGGAGGGATGCAAAAATGCAGGAGGGGAGGCTTCTACTGGTCTGACATTTACTGCCTGCAGTACTTAAGAGCCTTAGGTTACTTTGGTTAATTGAAAAGTCAGAAAGTATTAATTTCTGGTAAAACAAAGTATTTTTTGTAGTGCCTGAGGATTATCAGCTATTTACAAACAATAAATGAATTAAAATTATTAAAATTTGAAACAAAATCCATTGCAACATGAAAGACTGAGGTATATTGTCCCATAAATGTCAAAAAGAAAACACTGAATTTAAAGCCCTGAAATATTTGGTTGAGGAAGCACCAGGCGGAAGATTTCACATTTTCTTTTCTTTGTCTTTGTTGTGCATTTTGACTGAAGCAATTTAGTACATCTGATATGAATTAGAATGATTTCTCAGTGTCTTTTTGGCAGGATTTCTTTTTCCCCTTCAGATCTACCTCTGTGTAGGATACAGAACTTGAAAGCATGCTATAACTTTCAAGAAGCTAATGTGCTTCTGCATGTACTGCTATGAGTTTGTTTTAAATTCATCATTCCAGAAAGGCACTTAAATCACTACTGACCAATGCTGTCTAGTGCTGTCCAACACCATCAAGGATACTTCCATGAATTGAGTGAGTTTCTTTGGACAGAGTGAGCCTTTCGGTTGAGTGATGATACCTTTGGGTACCCTTGTGTGGGAGGTTTTCCCTTTGTGAGTGAGTGTAAGCACATTTTGGTTCACTTCTTTAGAAAGAGCAGTCCTTAAATCTTAGGAATTAGTTGTGTGGTAGTATATTCCAAACTGACACCTGAACTTGTAATTTAATCCCATCAGAAGGAGTATTGAGTAATTTTGGTTACAACAAATCGACATTTTGGGTAGATACTGCCACCTGTTTTGTGAGTGCCTCTGTGACACAGACCATGAAGAACAAGTTGGTGACGCACAACAGTGAGCAATAATTGCAGTCACAAGTTTCTCCACCAAATCTTGAGATCTGGGAAGAGATTTGTTCCAAAGAACCAGATTTCCACTACAGCTATGGTGGAAAGAACATCTCAATGCAGTCATGCAGAGTGAAGATATCTTTCTTCTTCACCACCTTCTCTTTCCAGTTGTTCTTGGTCCTACAAACTGAGTAAGAATAGATGTGGGCCATAAAAACCTTCAGCAGTATATGCTAGATTCATAGGCATGGATGTTCACATTTTTATATTTTCTTAAGTGAAGTAGCAGCAACTCTCCTTACACTGGCTGCCGTTATCAAAAATCTTGTACGAAGCCACACATAGTATGTCTTATTCTATAGGTGTTTATACTTGTTCAAGAAACTCCTGTGATCTATAAGTGTAATAAAAGTATGGAAGAGGGCATAGATGTAAGGTCCAACTAACCATGCTTAAGAGGTGAATATGTTAATTCTCAGCTACATATGCTAAATGAATGCTGTGCTGACTCATTTCTGGACTACACTAAAGGGCTCATAAACCCAAAATAAGATCACATGTGCTCTGCACCTTGCTGCTATATTTAGTTTCATGTATGCAAGGAAGGACAGAGTGTATGGCTACCTCCATGGGATCATTAAAAGCATCTTGGTTACAGAAATGCCATTAGGGAGACATTGCCATAAGGGGTGCATTCACCCTGTCACGTCTGCTTCTGTTGTTACACAAAGAATGACAGTGACTCTTGCTAAAACTATAGAGTGCAAACAGTTCTTCCATGCATGAAGGCATTTCATGGACAATTCCCTATTCTGTTTCATAGTATCTAAAATGGGATATCAAGACACTTCTCAGTAAACATCTCATACTTTAAGTGAACAATAAAAAACACTCCATGCAGAATCCAACACATAGAACACCCGAAATAGACATTTTCCTTTTCAGACAACAAACGGTGCACCAAGATGCTATAGTTGGCTCTTTAACCTAGGCTTTCATGTGATAGTCTTCTTGAACAGACATTTTGTTAAGAGCAAACTTTCTGAAACAAGCAGGGTAATTAATGAGTTCTCATGAGAAACATCTATATTTGCTGAGCAACTGGTATCCAGAGAGGCTGGATTTTTATTTGAGTTTAGGAATCTAAATAGCCTTTTTATTCAGATACCAACAAACTATTGCACAAAGGCCTTAAATGGGCCTTAATACTGGACAAGCTCTCTGTATGAAAGTTAAGTTCTATTCATAAAAAAAAAAAAAAAAAAAAGGAAAGAAAAAGAAGGGATAAAATACAGAGAGAAATAAATCTTAGAACACTATTGAGTCAAGAAGTAAAATTAAGCCATGACATGACACTAGATAGCTTTTGACTGTAGATGTCATGCAAAGCAGCACAATATGTGAGAGCTGTACAGCAGCAGGAGTAGCCTGTGTGCTGACAGCAGAGTAACTGCCTCAGAGCTGTGCTGTGCCTTGACAAGTACACTTTCTTCCTTCTGAATCTGAGTAGATGAAGATTGCAGTGCTACTTTTTGTATATAGCCCAAGTTCCTAGTCACATGTATTTATTAAGAGTGACAAGAATAATCATACATGACCTTTCTGAAGGGTAATAAAAAGAACTTTTTTATACAATGATATAGCTATGTACCGATAAATTCCAGTGTAACAAGAACCATATGTTAAGGGGAATATATTCTCCCAGCAATATAGAATGGGAAAGGTGCCTCTTAGGGAATCACTCAAAAACAAATGGAGTCTGTATGTTAATACCAAGACAATACATAGGAGAGAGTTTGAAGTATTTTGTTGGCTTCACTTCACATGAGAAAGTGGAATGGAAAAGTAAAGAATAACAAAAAGGAGCTACTGAATTACAAATTTTGCTTCCACTCGTTTACTTCCAATAGGAAAGTTTATGATTTCTTTTTTATTACCTTTCACTTCAGACACTGCATTTCCAGGTCACCTTGGGTCCCTTGAGGTCAAGAAAGTTCTACAGATGCCCATATTCAACTGCTGGGTAAAGCAATCTCAAGCTCTGACAATTTAGTGAACAAATCTAACAGCAGCTCAGATAAGTAGATTTTCATATCGGGGTGATTTGGAGGATTGGATGTAACCTAAGAGACTTTTTTTTTTTTTTTTCCCCTCTTTTATTTGATCTTTAAATGTACCTTAAAAAAAAAAAGTCAACCTAAATTCCATGTTTGTTATATCCTAGTAATTCCCATAGCAACTTGTCCAATCAGAGGGGGGAAAAAAAAGATTTTTCTAACTGTTGGCTCTACAAACAACCTGAAGTTTAAAAACCCATCTGTTTTTTGTCTAGCTTGTTCATCATCACCAGTGATAAAGATTCTGTGTGCCCTAAATGTTGTGTAATCCTGAACTGTCTGTGATTGAAGGCAAGCTCTACCTTCATTGCTTGAAATTAGTTAACAATTCTCTTGAACACAGGTTTGTCAGGAGAAAAACCCATCCTTCCTTCTTCTCTGGGCTGTGTTGGCTGTGTTAACTTTTGTCTCTAAAATAAAGACAGCGTGGATATAAAGAAGGAACAGATCTGTAAATCAAGAAACTATAACTTTGTCATTTTGCAGAGCTGAACCACGGCCTTAAGCTAAGTGTAAAGCTATGTTGTAGTGAGATGATTTTCTCTTCTGTAATTTATTATATTGCTTTTGTGGAATTGTTTAGTAGTTCTTCATATCTAGTAGCAATTTTAATAATGCCCATATAAACAGCAGCTTGGAAAATGAACTAAGATGTCCTGACTAGCTGTTTTCCAGTATAAAACCATTATTGTTTTATTTATAACTAATGACTGATGCCTGAGATAGAAGTCTGGTTCATTAATTGTGTGTATTTTCTTTCTGGCCATGTAGCTGCACATGGGTTACTGTCAGCATACTCAGGAACTCCTATTGTGCTTTTGATGCCAAATTAAATGTCTTAGCAATTATTCCAATTTTCAGAGTTCATGGATGTAAGATGTCTCCCAATTCAAAAGGAAAGCAGATGGTGGGGTGACAACTGCTGCTCTCTTGAACATTACTTGGAACCTCCAACAAGGTAGGAACTGGTAATAGAGGAATGTTAGCTCTCTGCAGCCCCATGTAGTAAAGCTTGTCCCAGAGAAGTGGGCTAGGAGGCGTACAGGAGCAGTACTAAGGTTGTATACAGATGTTAAGTAAAAGTTGTCACTGAAAAAATAGCTAAGTAAAATTAGAGTATTTAAATTGAAACTCAATGCATCTCTGTTACAGTTTTCCCTTCAGTACATCATGTCAATTTTAACTCCAGATTAACTAACCACTTCTTAGAAAAGAATCAAGGAATTTGTGTCTATACCATATGAAGATTTTAGGTCTTCTATAGAAGTTATCAAGAAAGTCTGAAGTGCTTGAACTAAAACACCAGGAAGTCTCCACCACAAGAGCCAGCCATGTTGGGATGAAAAAGTTCAGTTTGAGCCTTTGTAGCAAGGACAAGAGTTCTGGTTCTGGAAAGTCTGAAAATGTGTCTAACTGCAGTTTTTGGTACTGCAGCTTTTGGTACTTACTATTTAATAACAACAGATAAGGAGTCAAGCCAAAGATCTATTTAGACCCACAAAATATGTCCAGCTATGTCTAGCCATGGGTACTAAAGAGGGCTTAAGGGCAAGTCAAGGATTTTCATGTTTCTTCTTTATCCACTGGCCCAGATCCAATGATAAGATGTTCAAAAGCCTCCTAAGACAGAGGTGCTATCTCTGGGTTTAATAACACTTGGGGAATTGAAAGGTGAGGTGAAATAAACAATCTTATAATTAAGGTGGAATTTGCCAACCCATTATTTTCAAGTGATGGCCTCTCATTTGTATATTATCAAAACCAGGGAATAATGGTTCTCATTTATCATATCCTTGCAACTGATAATTTCACAATCCCATATTCTACCCTGTTTAATTACCTCTTTTTTCATGTAGATGAGCCCTAGTTTATTTAATTGTCCCCAAATTGAAGTCATTCATACCTTTGATCATTCTTATCACCACTCTCTACACCTTTTCTAGCTCTGCCACATCAATTCTTCAAGATGATGCAACCAGAAATGCTTTTGCTTTTTATGATCTGGGGACACTGGATATATAGTGTGACACAATGTTTTCTGCTTACTTTTCAATTTCTTTCCTAGTAATTTCTTTTATTTACTTCTGAGTGATGAATTGTAATTTTCATAAAACGATTTTTTTTGTTTGTTTGTTTGTTTTTTAAATTTGGAGTCCATCAATGTGTATTTAGGGCTTTCTCTGTCTGCATTACTCTATTTTTATTAGCACTGGTTTTCTTCTGCCCTTTCATTATGCAGTCAGTACTGTGAGGTAGTTCTGCTATTCTACATAGTAATTTTATTGCCTTGCTTAACTTAGTGTCATCAGATTTTGCCACCCCATTCTACACTTCTTTTGCCAGATAACTGCAAGAGTGAGATACAGCATGGGCTTCAATATAAGTCCCTCTGGGGGAATTACTAGCAATAACCATTCTCTGTGAAAACTCAGACAGGGGCTCACTCCTCGCTTTCTTTCTTACCCTGTAATCAGTTAATAAATCATAGGCACAGTTTCCCTCTTTTCTTCAAATTTTAGTTTCTTCATTAGCTTTTGGGGTGGAATCTATCAGAAAAATCCCACTGTGCACTATAAAGCAGACCGCATTTGTTCATAGCACTTTGTGGACAAATCTCATGGATTTGTGAGTTGTGACTCATTAATGTGAAAATCAGGTTGATTATCCCCATTATTGCAGAAATGCTTAAGTGCTTTACTGAGCTGGAGCCTGCTTCCTACAAAGGTCTGAAAATTTAGATTTCCTTTAAAGATGGAGCCGCCCTGCCCTTGTGTTTGTCCCCTGTAAAAGGCTCGACCAGCTATAAAAGCACACATCACTGAGGTGACTTTACTCCCACTGGTACCACACACCTCAGTTAGGACAGAATTAGGCTTTCATGGGGATTTTTCCAGTGCATCTGAAGCACGGGTGAAGTTTCTGTCTGCAAAAAGTGAAGGACAGCATATATATGCCTAATCTACAGATCTCCATTAGCTAAACTAAGGATTTAAGTTCACTAGATGTAGCTGATTATCATGTTTCATATTTGCATCATAATTTTTCTAAACAGTGCTAATTTGCTGCCTAATGAGGTTGTAAGCTTTTTCCAGATGCTGTTGTGAAGTGCAGTGGGGTTTTTTTTGTTCCTCTTTGAAAGTGTTGCCATTGTGTTGCCAGAGTTAAATGCAGTAATGATCAGAGGGGAGGGAATAGTTATCAACAGTAATTTCTGCAGAGAATCTGCCCTCTAACAAGACTTCGATGCCTCAACAGGATTCTTTGCATGCATTCAGTACTGACGTATTGAACTGAGTGATATCACTTTACTCTACGTATTGGGCTTAAGTATTATTTGTGTCATGCTCAGTATTTGACCGAGTAACTTGATTAGCTGAGGCTGGCTATCCAAGTGATGGTGACTTCTGCATTATTTTTGATTTTATTGTGAACCCTTATCCTGCAGGTTGCATCCAGAAGAGTGTTTAAACAGAGACAGATTCAGCCAGATATTTTGTTGTAACCAAAAGGACCTGCTGCAGACCATGGCAGACATGTACATTCAAGACAGCAGGGAAACAATTGGTAGTTGGCTTCTTATCTAGAAATCACTATCTATGGATGTTTCTAAAATTAAATTTCCCCAGAAACAGCAGCTGACAAAAAATCCCGAGTTTATTTATTTGTTTTTGATACAAGGAAGAAATTAACTTTCATCCAGCAGATGATAGTTTTTGCCTCTAGCAAATCTCCCATTTAAGACACGTAGGTACTTAGCAGGAAATGTGAGACAAAAAACTTTCAGGTAATTTCAAATATTTTGAATCTTTTTCTTCTTTGGGTCAAAAGAACTTGACAGGTGCATCAATTTTAGAAGAAAAGAGTGATTATGTGTTACATTTTTGGTTATCAAATTCACATAAAATAGCTTTGTATTATGCATGGCTCCAAGGCTGTGGCCATCAATGTCCTGCCCATATTACTTAACTGTTTCCTCCTCTGATGATATCTTTGAGGAATCTTGCTACTTCTGTGCCATATCAAATACTGACTTTATAATGCAAGAGCAAGTATGCAAATATACTCTGGGCTTCTCTTCACACTACTATGAGGACTAAAATACGTAACTGTATGACAAATGCAGTTATTCCACAACCTCAAATCCTCTCTTTATCTGCAATTGGATTAAATAATTTTTTTTCAGCCTAAATCAGCTCTCACTTTTTGCTATATGCAACGACAGAGGCCAGAGATGGTTACACAGAATGAAGTAATCTTATTACTTGTTTTTTGGCAGGATTTAGCTGACATAAAGCAATTTTGATATTTCTAATAATTACCTCTGTTGTGCTAACACCTAAACACCACAAATGAGATCCTTGCCTTAGGGTCTGTAAGACCAAATGAGCAAATTCAGTCTCTAAAGAATTTACAATCAACACAAAATAAGGAAAACAATAGATGGGAAAAAAAAGGGAGATAGACTAACAATATATGCTAAGGGGTCACAACTCTTACTGATGCTTCTCATTACACACATGCATGCTTATATACAGACAGGTGTATAAAGTAGTTTATATAAAGGACAGTAAGGCATTATGTTTTCTGAACATTTTAGTTTGGTTTATTTTGAAACCACTTCACCTCAAAACTGTCCTCCCCCAAAAGATCCACCAAAAATCAAACAACAAAAACCCCCAAATCAACTGGCTTGACTCCTGGACTGGGAGTGAGGTTGCATATGAATAAACACTATCCTGAACAGGACAAGAAGGTTTAGGGAAGACTTAGGAGTAGCCTTCTGCCTAGGAGGACGTTATGAAGAGGGAGCTCGGTCATACCCTACCCTTCCTAGGGTGCAGGGAAGGAGAGTGAACAACAGAGCTTCTAAACTGAATGAGGAGAGACTGCCACTGGCTGTTAGACAACTTTTTCATTCTGGGGATAATTAACCATTGGGAAATTCTGAACACAGAGTCTGCAGAAATGCCATACTTGGAAGATTAAGATGCAACTTAATCAAGGCTTGAACTCATCCTCTGAGTAGTATGTTCAACTGAGACCACCCCAGGTCCCTTCTTACTTGAACTGTCCTATGAAAAACTACAACAGATTTAGAAGTTGCAGTTGCACAGATTTGCCATCTGACTTAGGTTCTCATGACCACGTTTTGTACGTATGTTTAGATGCCATTCTCTTCTGCATGGTTAAGAGTCACATCCTTAAGACACTAAAACCAGCCAAACCTCCTCCAAGACCCATACAAGCAAATCAGGTTCTGAACTCCTATTCTCAGAACTGTCCTAGAACTCTAGGGTCCTAAGCATCATTTGCAATTATTTAACCTAGTGCAATGATAAATGGTTGCAGTTGTACTTTAAATGGTCTTTTTTTAATCATATCACAGGGAATATAACAGCAATGCATATAGAAATAAACAGATACCAGTTACTCCTGTTGGAAATGCTTTCTGGTTTTTATATGGTGATTAAAAAATATTTCCAAGCTCATGATTTGGGTATCAGACAGAGCAAGGGTGTCTGTTTGTTTTAAGCAGATGTCTTCGGTGAAAATAGACCCCACTTTTGCACTGTCTAATAATAAGCTATTTGGCAAACCTTTCAGTTTTCTGAATGACAAGGAACATTTATACTTGGTCTTCTTCTCTTACAGTAGATATTTCTCACATACATTATTATCCCCAAGTTTATTTTTATTTATTTAAAATAATAGCTACAAACTTTGTTAGATTGCTTACAGGGAAGTGTGCTTAATTCTTGGGAAGTGGTAAAAAAAGCTTGACATCAGTAGTAACTGCTTAAAATTAACTCCTCCCAAATTTACTGATTCAGACCATTCATAGGAATAGCTTTGGCACAAACTCTGTCCAACAAAATGAACAGACTGTTACTCCCCTTTCTCTCTCTCCAGCGTGAATCATTTACAAGCCATTTAAAAAGGAAGTTGTAAGGAACGACAGAAATGCAGCAGCCCAAACCTTCAGAGCGTGTCAACATCACTCTGCTGAAGTCACTAGATTTACTTGATTTAAGTAAGTTGAAAATCTGATTCAGCCCCTGTGAACAGCTGTTTCTAGCCTACTGTAATACCATCCACATTGAACTGCTTATTGTTATTGTTTTTAGGGTAATATGAAGAAAGAGAGGATTTGGAATAGTCATGGATGTTGTTTATTGCCTCTTTCTCTACAGCTAGTTAATTAGTTTATAGAGTTTTTCATGCTCTTTTGGGAGAAGTGGAGGTACATTAGTCTAGCAGCCATCTTTTAACTAGGATGATTAACCAAATAAATAAACCAAACCACCATTTTTAAATCTCACTGTCCAGTAAGGAATAGTGGCTGTTATTCTGTTAGGACATTAAAATTTCATCAAGGCTACCAAACTATCAGCAAGGTTATCCACTGGGAGAAACCCAAGCGTATATACACAGATGTATCACTGCAAACTTCAGAATGCCACAGATTTGACTTTCAGACAGGCTCAGAAGCTTCCTGTTGCTACCAACAGGCTTGAGCCTGTCTCAGTCCTTTGTCTAGTCTGTTCTGAGGTCACTCCTTGGTAGACAGTGAATGAATTCTCTCCACCACATCCTGCCATGACCCAGTGTCTCTATATGTGTTTTTCTAGTACACCTCATGATTCCATAAATATTTACAACTAAAATTATGAACTTAAGTCTCATGCAAGCAGCAGGAGTATGGAAATCCGAGGAAAGTTAATAAAACATTGAGAGAATTAATTAAAATTTGCAGAGGAGAGATGTTAAAGTACGGATGAGAATGAAGTTTTTCTCATGCTCCTGGAGATCAATCTGGAATTTACAATACCTGCTGTTGTGATGTAACTGTAGACAGGTGACACATATATGGTTATATGACCAGCTCCTTACACATGAAGGAGGCTCAAGACTTTCTTTTTCAGAAACTTAAATGAGTTATGTTTTGAAAGCTGTCAGGATATCTGAGAGGTAACAAAATATATATGTGGTCAAAAATTCAGGTAGTACTATCTCTTCTCCTACACAGACTAGACACAGTTAAAAATAAACAGTCCAAAAGTCCAAAACCAGTGTATGCCTCTGATCAGACAGTTAAGACGTATACGTGAAGCTTCATCCCTCTCTCCTCCTTATCCTTCTGTCAGATTTTCCTTGTGAATATATTTATTGTTCTAGGCATAGGCACACAGACTATAGAATGCTTTGCCTGAGTATTCTTGTCCATGTTACTGAATGGCAATTAGACTTCACTTTCTCTTTGCAAATCAGAAAACCCGGTTGAGGTTTATGGAAGCAGAACTACTGCTCTTTCATCACATTTGTGGAGAAAAGCACTTCTAGAGGCCCACAGGGTGGAAATCCGCTGACTTCACACCCCATCAGGCAGGACTCTCACTGCAATAACTCCACTGCCACACCTTGGTTCCTACCATCTCCCATGCAGCTCAGCAGAAGCAGCTAGCTGCAGACTCAGCCAGAAAACACAAGGAGAATTACACATAGGTTAGTGAACATGAGCTCTAGAAAGTTAAAGGCTACAGTTCTGGTTTTGTTTTTTAAGATGACATTTAATCACCATTGCATGGCACCAGAGGTTGCAAGCTTAACCATAAGGCTGTCCAGATCTGCTTGCACAAAGCCTGAAAAGGGAACCAAATTTGCACAAGATTAAGATAAATAGCAGTGAGATGGATTCTTTTTCTGCTGATGTCTACTCTCTTTCACAGTTGTGAATTGTAAGTTTAAGGCAAGGCATAATTTTGTTAGAACTTCTCTTTCTCAAACTTCCTTTTCAGAGGAGAGGATGGTCTGACTGGGCAGACGTGGCTTGTGTGAACTATACTGCAAGATGGGAAGGTCTAAATGATTTGGAATGGTCCTGTGAAGAACGGATTCTCTTTCCCAGTGTAAGAACTTTTCACTAATGAAAGAGTGCATTTTAGGGCTATATGCAATTTTCCTACTTACAGCATGAGGGTATTTTACCTCTTTCTCTGTTGCCCTTAACAGTGATCACATCAAGGATGTGAAGTCTTTAGAATTCCATTACTCCATATGGTGGAAAAGTTACAGAGAAGACTGATATATCCAGCTGTCATAAATTTAGGGTTACAGTCAAAACCCCAGTATTCTAAATACACTTTAAAGACTGAAGTTTTTCAACTTTTTTAAAGACTGAAGTTTTTTAAGTACACTTGAGCAGTGCCCTGAACAAGTCAGTGGAAATTGCTGTCATCTAAATAAAAAAATAGGGATTCACTTGTGCCAACAGAAAGAAAACCTTAACCAGATTTTATTGTTATACAAATCAAAGCAACATCTTTTTGCTTCATTGTTCAATCAGCTTTGATAATTGCTTTTTCATGTTAGAAATAGACAGAGATTCCTGTCTGCCAGTAAGAATGACCAGACAGGAGCAGACAGAGCAGGTTTCATCTGAAAGTTGTATTTATCCAGCCTCCAGCTATAACCAAGCTAGGACTGTAGGTATAGCCTGAAGAAAGCACATCCCATCTATCACAGGCACTAAACTGAGGACAGAGTGAATTGTCAGCCCATGACTCTCGTCTCCCTTCGTTGGTCATAGAAAAAATTTAGCCACCTCAGCTAACTTTCAGATGTGTGAAAGCAAGTGAGATGAACCTCCATCCCAGATATGCCTCCGATCCATTAGTCCATTTCTAATAACCAGATGCTTGTCACCCTGCTATCCCAAAAAATAATTTTCTATATAGAATAACCATACTATATGTGAAGGAAGACTGAAATTACCTTTAGCTGGGGGGGAAAAAAAAAAAAAAAAAAAAAAAAAAAAAAAAGACATTTCTGAGGAAAACTTGAGGAAACCATTAAAGAAGGATCATTAGCCTACTCTCACAAGTCTTCAGGACAAAACTCAGCCTTTTGAAAAGTTTAGGGCTGTTTTTCATTTCATAAAGATTTTTTCATAGCATTTACCTGCAGACTTTTTCTGTAAACATTACTAAGTAAGTTGAATGATTATGGATTTTTTTCCTCCTCCTAAGCACTTTAAATAATCATTTTTAAAATCTTAATGTTTTAATGGTGTAAGGCTTTTTGTAAGGCATGAAAAATAATAGCAATAGAAATAATTTTTTGCTAAATTTTTAATTGGAAAAATACAGCATGTGCTTCAAGATAAAGGCTCTTTGTTCCAAAGATCCAACTATGTCTAATAAATTAATTTTCTTAGAAGAAATGATTTATCTAACTTTAACAAAGGAGATGGAATTATTCTTGTTCATATACGGATTTTATTAAGAAGCAGATAAACTTCCATAACTGGAGAGAAAAATGGACTTTCAGGAAAACTAAGAGATAAATACAATGTAATGATACTTTTTCTCCGTTACTCCTCACCATATCAAATAGATTACATCAGTGTTACTCCCACAACCATTTTGTGTGTTAAAGATGTAGTTGATCAGCAAAGAACATTTCTTCTGAACACAGTTTAGACTCTACAGAGGCCCTAATGTCTCTGTAGAGTTAGATTTAGTTTTACATTTTATCTTCTTCAGTGGAAAGACTGAACGTCCATTTATTTTCTTCATTGTTAGAGCAATTCGAGTGCTTTACATCAAAACTTTTTTGTACCTAAATACAATAGCTCTGCAACTGTTTAGACATGTGTACAAATACTATTCTGTGTCTGTTAGAATTCTGCTCCTGAGATGTGAGTTTCTCCAGCTTGCAATAAGAGGGTCTTGTCATCATTTTGTTTTAAAGTCTGCAGATTTGGAAATTATTTTGGTACTAATGGTACACCTAATATCTCATCTTTAAAGTGAGGATAACATTTTCTATCCTGTCTATATGTTACAGCCTGCCTGGAGCAGGGATGGTCTGTCACTGGGCAGGGGTGAGATGAAGTACTCAAGGACTGTCTTCTGCTGTCACTGGTAATAATAGCAGCTGTAATTAATAGTAACAATAACACAGCACTGCTGTGTAGAAAGTGCAGTCAGGTTGGGTTTTCTTGTGCTGCTGTTAATATAAAAATATTTAGATAAATTTATTTTAGAAATGCAGATTTAAATTTCTCAATCCAAACAAAGTCATTTGGAACTTGTGTGAGAAGAACACGATGTACTGGCCCACTTTGGAAGCAGGCAGACAAACAAGCAGTCTCTTGCTGTGCTGCCACAAGGCATATTTATTATTTATTCTTCTTCTTTGCCCAGTTTATTTTTCAATACCAATTAAAGGCTTATTCCTGTCTCTGAGTCCAAAATACCTTGGGCTTCAGCCATCCTGGGTATTCATTGTGTTTTGTCTGCTTTGTTCTGCAAAGAGGACCATTAGCCCAGCCCGCTCACTGTAAATACTGAATCAAGACATCACCAGGTAATTCTTTTCCAAATGTTTTCCTTTTCTGAGAGGGGGAAGAAGGACAACCAGCATTATAAAGGGGGAAGCCTTTTTTGCCTAATAAAACAAGTCTCTATATGTTAAGCAAACATAAAATGAAAAAGGTGCATTGTCAATTCTCTGATTCACTAGGTTGCTCCAGTAACTTTTTTTTTAACACACTACCCTATAATTGCATTTTAAATTCTGGAAAGTTGTGACTGGTTTTCTTTTCTCAGACACTGTTAATTCTGCTTGGCACTGATGGTTTTTATCTCCATCTGGGTATCAGTCTGGCCTCTGAAGTCAGCTAGAAAATATGATTGTCAGCTAAATATTGTTGCAAAGACCTGCACTAGACATTTCAATGGCCCATGAAAAATGTTCATGTCCCTTCAAGTCATAGCTAAACTTGTCAGTAAGTCAGAAACCACCAGGTCAACATGGTACTTGGTTCAATCCAGTCCTAGTTCAGCCATGGAGGTCCCAGTGCAGAGACACCACCTAGTGTGCAGAATGGTGTCCTCTGTCTAGTGTGCCTAGAGAAAAATGACAAAGAAACTAAATTTCCTAAACTTGACACACCTCTTCCCCCATGCAGGAAAACTGCAGGGAACAGGCTGTAATGGCTGTAGAGATTTCCTTCCAGAGTCCTGCAGTTCTGTTTTGTCTTATCTGCACCAAATAGAAACACCAAGAAGAGCTTACAGTATTTCTTAACATGCTGGAAGATGGAGGGGGCCCATCTGTAAATGAGTTGAGTACCAAGGTCCATGGGAATTTTCAGTGTTTATCCTCTTGCAGTTGGCAATAACTGAGGTTTGGGAGAAATAAGTTCAAATCTCTGCTTTGCAATGGATTTTCTCTGTGACTCCTGCAACTTTAGAAGCAGGCATTTACTGTCATGGGGAAGCCCCTGCACTGGTCCTTACTCCCTATGCTGGTGTGCAAGCCCTGGATATTGCAGGTTGTCTGTCTCACTGGCTCCCTCCTCTTACATGTCACATTCAGAAGAAAGACCTGCTGCCCTCTGTCAGGCAGGCTTTTGAAGCGAGACAAAGTGTGTGCTTCTCTGTGGCTGTGGATTAGGGACATGGTCTTACCACCTCAAGTGACTTGACCATGAAAGAAGGGCCATCAAGAGGTACATTGACATGTCATGGCACTTAACGTGGGCAGTCTTCCCACCTCACATGACATGACCATCTCTAGGTTGTCTTCTCAGCCAAATTCTGCAACTTTGTCTTAGAACTCACAAGAATATTGTGAAGATCACTAGAATCAAGACCACAAGGTACTTCTCTACAGAAATAACAAAGTCTATTCACATACTTCAATAAAAATAGGGAAAAAAAAGAAAATAAAAGAAAATGTGGATCAAGACCAACTGATTATCTTCCTAAGTGGCAAAAATCAGCCCACAGACTAGATTGTAAAGGGACGAGCTCCACAGCTGGATTGTCAGAGAGCAAAAAGCTTGGCACAGCACCCTGCAGAAGCACAACAGCTCCCAGGTTCATTATAAGTTTACAATTAATGATTAATACTCATCCAGGCCCAGCTGCTTCTTCCACAGCTGCTATAGGATTTCTCTCACTGGAGCTGCTGGCACAGCAGCCCTTTCTATGCCAAGGGGAGTTCCCCATATAAATATAGCAGAAAGCAGATTCACATTGAGAATGGAACAAGGAAACCTGACAGAGGATTTTATTTCTCCATCAAACAGCACAAGAAAACTGTTCGTTTCTGTGGCTGCAACTGACTAATCAAACACTGGCAGAAGGTACCAAACGAACCTATGGAAGAACAAAAAGAGGTCTACATGTGCCCCTGGAAGGCTACCTGCAGTTTTCTAGGGGAGCTATTCTGAATTTGAGATGTCAGGTCAGACTTCAAACAGGTTTCTTCTTTCCAGGGGCAAGACAGAAGCCTGGCTTTGGCTATTAACCATTACACTTCCCTGCAGCTGCCCTACTTGCAAGGCCTCAGCTACTCCACTCTATAACCTGGGGTCTGCCCACATCCTTCTGGAAGGGAACAAGTCTTCTTCTACAGGGGACACCAAGACAGGGATAGTTCATGTAGAGTAAGAGGTATGTAGTCCAAATCTCTACCCACTGCTGTATTCTTGTTCTAATTTTTAACTTTCAGTTTTCTGCTTAAGCACTGGAAGCCCATCATTTATAGGGAATTTCTCTGTGACAGTTTAATTTGGGGATAATGGAGTGGAATTGACTTTGTAAAGCAGCAGAGGATACAGGGAATGTAAACATTTTCCAACTCCTCTGAGGAACAGCAAGACAAAAAAAGAAAAAAGAGGGATGGGGTATATATAGACATAATTATAAAATGAAGATCACATTTAATTTGCTAGTGTCTGTAACAAATGGACATTGAATGCTGCTCAGTTGAATCCTATTGTCTGAGAGGGCATGTAGAATGGAGGAAGATTTATCATGAGTTCTTTAATCTCTCAGTTTTCTGCCTAGCACATACGTTGCACCTATTTGTAGCCTTTTTTGCATCTTTTTGATTTTGAAATAATTGAGTATCTATGAGATTGGGAGGAGATCAGTACCATGAAAAGGGTAAGTGGATACAGTAAATGCGAAAAGTATCTCTGCAGTTAGAATTGCTTTGTGAGCCATTACCTTTTGGTACCTTCCCCGATCTCAGGACAGATCTTTGTTAATAGGTTCTTCTTAACAAGAGTTGCAGCAAGATATAGATTTCTAAAGTGGCAGTCATGGAAACAAGTTGCTCATTAAGCCCCCCTAGCAAACCCCTGTCCCCTTTTTACATTGTTAGTGCTGAGGATGACAGTCTGTATGTACTCAGACTTTGTTTCCTTCAGTCAGGTTTGAAGGTCTATGAGTGTATGAGGACTGTCTGCCATTGGAGATTACAAAAAAACACCTTTTCCTTCCTCATTCAGGCAAAATTTGGGCAGCTGAAATGAAGTGCCTGGGAGCCTCCAGAATAGTGAAAACAAAGGATACTGAGAAAACTGTAAATTACAGTGGCAGGACCCCAGGTAAAATCTGAGACCAGTTAAAGAGGCATGAAGGCTTAAAAAAAAAAAAAAAACACACCCCAAAACCAACCAAAAATAAACCACAAACAACCATAAGCAAGCAAAACCACCAGGCATAGGTCAGGAACTCAGCTTGCCACTGGGGAGTTTCCTCACAGGTTTGTGTTTGCTACTGTCTTAAGATAAATCTCTGTGAAAGCTCTTCAGTATGAAAGCAAACTGGATAAAAGGTCAAGAATGGCTTTTATTCTACCTCCCTCTGCTTTCAAGTTTGCCTTCACTCACAACCTTGATTAGGCTGTCATTGTCTATCTTTCTCCATATCTTTATTTCCCTTGAAAAAGCCCTTCTTAAGTACCCCCTACCCAAGGTGCTCAGATGTCTGATCTGTGAGCTCTGTATTAGAGATCCCCACAGTATTTCCAAGCAGGCTGGTGCATTCATACAGAGGACAAGGCTCAGTTGTGGACTTTAACTGTTTTAAGTCCAGGTGTTGGTGCACTGCTCTCCACTGGGTTCTGCATGTCATGATCCTTCCCCCTAACTCACTCTTCTCCATAGCTTATGTCTCAGGAAGTTTGCAGCAAAGGGACTTATCTTCATTCTCCACTGCATTTGTCCCCTCTTCCCCAGCTAGAGTGGGGTCACTGCCTCTCTCTCCCATGTAGACACCATGGCAAAAGTGAAGTTGCCTAGACCCTCCACTGGTTTGTGTTGGCACAGCCCCATAGATTTCAGGAAAGTTTAAATGATTTATATGGGCCCAAGTAATTCTAATGATTAAACAAGGCCCCTTTGTTAGCTGCCACCTAAAAATGTGATTAATACCAAAACCAGCCTTTGCTGACATTCATTAGTGGGTGAAGCAAATAATTTGAGTTTAAAATCAAATAAGATAATGGAGGTCAACAATTGGGCCACAGAAATAGTAACAAAGAGACCACTGATGCAGTTAATGTCATCAAGCCAAGGTAAGTATCAGTGGTCTGTCCATGAAGATAATCAGGTTTTATAGTGTTTATAGTAAAGAAGTGAGTCTGTGTGGGATTAGGTTTGGAATATTTCATCAATTATATAGCTGTAAGCTATAATAAAAAATAATAATACTTTGCACTTGCATAGTGCTTTCATCCTCAAATCTTGAAGCACTTCATAAACATTAATTAAGCCTCTCGCCCCTGTGAAGTACATATTAGATTATTATTATTATTATATCAGTTTTTGAAATGGAAAAAAAAAAGTTAAGTGACTCACCCAAGGTCACTTCCATCAGGTTTAAGAGGGCTGTCAGCTGACAGTTACTGGAGATGCAGTCTCCAAGCTTAAAAAAAGGATGTGGTGATTTGGGGAGGATAAAGTGATATTGCTTCTTGCTTTTGATATTCAGCTGTGCTGGAGATGGAAATGTTTGCATTTGTGTTTGCAATGCACCTCCTGTTAGATATATATGGGTAAAAAGGAGTTTTGTGAGAAAGAAATAATGTAACCTGACTTCCTTTAGAGGTTTGTCTCATGCCTCTATCTTTTCTCTGCTCCAAGTTTTTCTTAAGGCTGGTGCATCCATATCTTGATGTGGATTCATTAATGAGATCACTCTTCAACCCTCCTCTCATCTAGGGATATTTATTTGAGTCTTTTCCCCACTTACATACTTTTTTTTTCCTAAAACCTACAAATATTGAATATATATGAGACCTATCTGCTCTTGATAAATACAATTTGAAACTGGCCAATGCACTCAAACATCATTAGCAAGGAGCAAAAAGACTCATAATGCAACCACAGGCTTGATATCCTATGTCTCCTGCTTTTGTGCACATCAGCGGAAGACCAGTAGACTGTACAAAGCTTACATTTCAGGAAAAAACTAAGAATTTTTTTTTCTCAAGTGGACTTTCAAACACTAACATTCTATATACAGCAAACTGTACAGCAAACTGATTTCTTTTAACAAATACATTCATTCCCTTTCTCTCTCCCTGCTTTCATAACGGCCCATGCCACTGCAAGCAATACTTGAAGGTTAAAGATACTTGCTTTTGCAGAAATTAAAGCACCTAAAGGACACAAGTTACAAGAGACATCACTGACACAAGCAGTAACAGAATGGCACAGTGACTAAAGACTAATGTTTAAAAGATCAGCTCGTATTTAGGCATAAAAATAGATTAAGAGTAACTTTTTATTAGTTAGTTCCCTCAATTTATTCTCTTATTTTGCAACATTGGCTGTAAACATTGAGATGGAGGAGGAGATGACTAAGACCTTGGCAAATCCTACCTATTCTAAACCATTTGTCACAAAGAGATTTCAAAGCTACATGTAAAGGAGGAAGCTTTGCTGTCCTCATCTTGCCATTGAGAAAGCCAAGAAACAGAGCAGAGAGGTGAGCTGCCTTCACTGCCTGGTAGTGGGGTCCCTACACATCAAGTCATGAAGCAAGCAATAGAGTATTTTCCTGAAAAAAAGAGTACTTTGCTGTGCTTATGAACTTGCTAGGACCAGTGAATGTGTCTTTCAAAAGACGTATTTGGAGGGGCTCTTATATTGCAGCAGAATTAAAGTGAACGAAAACAATACCACATTGCTAAAGCACGTATCCTAAACTATCTATTCTCTCTGCCAAGCCCGAGTCAAAGAACAAACACTTTCAGCTCCTCATTTTGGAGATATGATGCTCTGTGTTGTGAGGCTCTCTGTTCTGGGAGAATTCCTCTCTGGTTTTACCTGCAGGAGATCTGAAACCCTGTGCCTTTGAAGAAGGAATGGAACCGATATGCTTTCAAAAAGCAATAGCTTGCTATTTGGCTATAGCATACAAGGCAATATTGGATATATGTAAACAGACACTCAGCATCTCTCTCTGTCTCTTTGACTTGTGTTAAATAAAGCCACCTGGGTTAGGACTGTAGATAGTGACTCCTTTCACTCTGGGAATTTGGAAACTGAAAATAAGTGCCAGCAAAAGTGAGAGCAGCTCTAAGTATTCTCTAGTTCCTGATGAATTCCTAAGGATGCCATGGACCTGCTCCACAGCTCAAAGGGACCTAGTCTGCTGAGAGTGACGCAGGATAAAGAAACCACTCCTGCAGAACAATGGCAGGTATGGTAAAACAGAGCAAAACCAGTGAAATACTACCTCAGCCACTGCATCTGACCTGGAGTGTGGATGTGGGCTGACTCCAGACCAGGAACACATGCACTTTCCTCATCATCTGGATTGATTTAGAGTTTATTTGATCAAAGCTCACACACACTGAACTATGACACTTTTTTTTCCTTGGCCTCTTGCAACAGATGGATTTCAGCAAAGACTGACAAAAAAAAAAAAAATACCATACTCTTTTGCAGGAGAAACAAAGCAGAAGGCAACATCTTCAAGCAAACACCATCTGTCTCTGCCAGAGCGCCATTCACTCTCAGTCTCCAGTCCTGCTAGCTAGAGAAAGAATGAGATCCTCTAATTAGTTTCCTCAGTAGTTTTAAAGCTGGTAGGCCACAACATAAGAGGAAGGGATAAACAAGCTCACAGTTACAAACTGATTGATAGGAGGCTTTCAATAGCCCATGATGAAGAGATTTAAAGCCTAATTTAAAGCCCCTTGAATGCCATTTGAAGTTTTCCGTCAATGTCACTGGGTGGTTTGGATTAGTTCTCTGATGAGTGGCATATACACAGAGGTTTATGGGAAGAAGGTTGGTTTTAATTCCTCAAACTGAGAAACTTACTGTTCCTTCTTAGAAATACAAAATATCTACTGAAGTATTCATATGTGTGTGTTAAATGAGCTCCTTCAGTTGACCTTTGTGACTGCTGTTCATACAGGTGTGCTTGATATGAACACTGCATTTTTTTCATCAAATTTAATGAACTTATAACTACAATGAGTATGTGCTTAAAAAAAGATTAAATATTTTTGTTAAATATGGAGAGTACCAAAATTAGTTATGTGCTGAAAATGTAGCTATCTATTTGAAATAGCAAGAATAATAGACATGAGGCAATTTTAATAAACTAAAACCCCTTGGGCTTTGGACTCTCTACCTCTGCAATAAAAGGCAGAGAATCTAGCTACAAAGTCAAAGAGATGAAAACCTATTCACAAAAAAATGCTTTACATTAAATACAGGCAGAATTTTCAGGTTTCTGTCTGTGTTTTTACAGATGTTTGAAATACAGGATAGAGAATAAGGGGTTTTGGAATAGACATTTTGGAATTGAGATGTCTCTGATGTGTGACAGATGCTCAGTATCCCTCACCCCACCTCTATTTCCTCAGTGTTCTGCAACCAGCTCAATCCATTTCAGTGGCAAAGCAATTTCTGAATATAAAGCACTTAGAAACCAGAAGATGAAATAGCCACTAATAAAATGTATTTAATTGTCCTCTTACTATTCAAAGTCCCTTCTAGTCATTTTAGGTGAGAATGTCTAAGACACAAAATAACATAATAGAATAGCACAAAATTATCTATTAAAAGCCAAGAATGGTTCCTTCATTTCAGGAAATTCTATCCTTACTTAAAAATATTAAAAATACCACAAAAATACTTTGGCCAGTCTTTAAAAAAATTTTAGAAATGAAGAAACTGTTTCATTGCTTTTTTCATAAACAATTTTTCTCATTGTTAAGCCTATTAACTTAAACCATTTAAGGAAATCTGACTCTCAAAATATAAGTATGGTACATTGTCTTGCTTTTTTCCCTTTGTATTCCCTCACATTTTATCATGAGGAGCACAAGTTTGACTTGCTTCATTTTCCATGGAATTAAAAAAAAAATAAAAATCACATGGGATTCAACCAACACAGTCCCTTCAAGGAAATACTCTGCTTTAGGGAATGCTTTTGCTGCAATTATTTGTAGTAAGAAAGGGGACGAAGAGGAACCTCTGAGGTGACAAATGTTTTGTGGTTAAGTAACAAACTCTGGACTTGAAGGATACTAGCCTGATGAGAACAATCAAGTTAACAGCAGCCAGATTTTCCAAAAAGTTCAGCTCCTCAGCCAAAGGGAAAAGCCAGATTTTCAAGAGGCATTGGCAGTTTGTTGGCCCGAGATCAGCAAAACACATAAATACTTTTAAATAATCAGTGATTCTACTTGTTTAATGCTGGACATCTGCTAAATGCTGCATTGAAGCTTAATTTTCATAGATGCTGGCTTAGAAAGGACTTGGCTGATCAGTCCAGAATTCAGTCAGGGCATCAGTGGGACTTCACCAGAAACTGTGGTTAGACATATGCCTATTCACTGGTTATGTCTATGTTACTAAGTAATCTAGTGCAATAGGAGTCAAGTAGTAGGCTGATGTAATCCCTGCTGAGCTCCTTAAATGTCCACTGTTTGAAGTCTGAGACTTGCTTCAGACTGATTTTAGTCTGATTCTCTGGACTGAAAGTCATCATAGAAGAAATTGTTTGAAACTGTCCAAAGGACCAGGTCCTGTTTTGGATTCTCCCATCCCTGGATGTAGTTCATTCAGACCAGGCAGTTTGTTGCAGAACTGCTCTACTACTCCAAGGAAATGGACTAATAGATGAAGCTGTGATTGATTATCTAAAAATGAGGAAAGGGAACTGTTTTTGGAAACAGCATCTTAAATTTCCCTAAGCTACAAGGAAATCACTCTGGCATGCAATTAAATGTCTTTCCCCAGTTAGAGAGAAACTTCTCATCAAGTACCATTATGCCTTAATTCCCAACCAGTTGTACTTCCCTTCTTTATCTTTTTGATAGAAATCTGGGCTGAAATTTCCTGAAGGGTTTAGATAAAAATATGACAGAAGCTGCTGAATGACTGTGGGATATGGAAGCCAACTCTCTTCAGAAATTCCAGCTGGGACTGAAAGCATCTTAGAGAAGGCATTCTCTCTCATCCTATGTTTGCACAGTGCCTGCCATACAGATGACATCACCACCCACCCTGCATTAGACATTTTGTTACGTTCAGTTGAAGAAAATTGATGCAGAAATAAGACAAATGTATCACAAGAATATTTTCAGAGTATTCGAACAATGGCTTTTTTACAATGTAAGATGTAAAATTCAGAAATTCAGCACTGTTTTTCTATCCCAAATGCCTCTCTTTGTTGTGATGTGTGGTGGTTTGTTGTTTTGGTGGGGTTGTCTTTTTTTTTTTTTTTAAAGGTTTGATATTTTTAGCTTCAGAGCAATGAATTTCAAGGACTTTCAGTTCTATGTATTACTGTAAATTAAAAAAGATGAATAATTTACTAGGAGTATGCAGGTTATTATTATATAGTCTTTCTTAGACAGACAGGCAGGCTGTCAGTTATTAAACTGTGATGTCCTATTCTGCTCTCACTTTTGTGGCAAATCTGGAATTCTCTGTGTTATTTTACCAGGAAATAATAATAAAAAAAATGTAGGTACATGCTGTTATTGTCAATAATTCTCTCTTTTTGAGATGCATGTTAATTGGAAGAAATTTCAAATTTTCCTGTAGAAATTTGAGTATTAATACAGTGTTTATCTGTCATAAAGCACTTGCATATGCTATTCCTAGTGAGTGCATGAGTTCATGAGTGTGTGTATATGTACATGTGCTTTCATGCACACATAAGAGATGTATGCATGCAATTACTTTCTGGATGGAAGCAATTATTATAAAAGAGTAATTAAGGATGCCTTGAAAGAGATTTCACATCTCATTACTGCAGAAGAGCTATCTCTAAATACTAAATCCAAAAAAAGTCTTGTAATAGCAGGCAGTGTTACCATAAAATAAGAAGATGATCTGAAAAGAAACGTGGCTGATAATTCTTACTACTCAGTTACTTCTCCAATTCTCACTAACTGCTATAAAAGAAAATAAAATATTAATACCATCTGATTTATAGTTATGAAACTTTTTCATATTAAGACAAAGCTAATCTGAATTTCCTTAAACATATATTATCTAGGTCTCACATAAGGCTGATATAAAATGTACAGATTCTGCACCTGTTCTCATGTGCTTAAACCTAGGGTAGTATCTTCAGCTTTTATGTAGTAACTGCCAAAAACCTCAAAGCAGCCTCCCTCCCCTCTATCAGAAAAAAGCTGCTATCTTTGGAACTAATCTCATGGTCTGTATAGAACATGGCCAGTCTAGTTTCAGTAAGCCTTTGTACTTATATTTATATGACCATACCTGCTTTCTTTGGGCATCAGTGAATTGCTTATGAAATTAATTCCCTGGCAGACTTCACAGCAGAGTATAATCTTAAATTGTTTACTAGGCTACAGTGTGATTTTCATCTACCAAGGGCTCAAACACAGCGATACCATCAGTTACAGAAATGCAACACTGCTATGCTAGAAAAACTACATATTGATCTTACCCACACTCTGCATTCTGCTTCCAAATCTTGCAAGCTCTCAAATAAGCACATATGTGAAAATAGTGGCTTTAAGGTGTTACAGAAAGTGAAATTAAAACAAACAAATAAACAACAAAAAAGCTATCTCAGATGAATTAGGATAATTTCTGACATTCATCAGTAGTTATTGAGCCAGAGTATAAATTGGTACACAAACATATTGGGTTCCTTGTCCAGAATCTAGCTGTTAAAACACATTTGGGAGATAATGACTACAAATCCAGTGTTGCACACGTGCTGTATGACTCTCTTACACCTTTTGGGAGGAAAGCTATTAGAGCAATTACACTGACTTTTGGCATTCAGTCTTGGTGGTTCTCGTCATGAACAGTATTTGCCATTTACATGCATTGAACAGACAGAGAACAGAAATCAATTCCAGAGAGCAAAAATTACAGCTAAAAAAATTTTTAAAATTTATTAACTGGAAAAACAAACGAACCACTGAATTGTACATCACCTCAGTGCTTTGCTGGGTACGACCAAAGGTTAAAAACCAAACCAAACCAAAAACCACACACATACAAAAATAACCTCTTATTAGGAAAGGGAATGCCATGGGAATCCCTGCTGTGATTGGTTATCACTGGTGGACAGGGACTCTATCAGCTTTCTAATCACCTGGGTCATTTAGACAGTCCTGGATCAGCTCTAGGAGAGTCAAGGTTATTTTAATCTTGTGGGGCTGTCTAGATGTAGAGCTTTCTTTAGATTTTGTAGCCTCTTTGCAATGCTTCACATTATGTTGTGTTTTGAAATAACTTTTCATGGGTTTTTATTTAACCAGGACAATCATTTATTGTTGCGTTGTTGCAAAGGAGGGCCTAGTCCTGCAAAGCTTCATTCACAGTAATTTTGAATTGGGAAAAAAAAAAAAAAAAAGAAAAATTATGGAGCTTTAAAAAATACATTTCCAGCCCCAGATTAAAGTATTTTCAAAGGAGATAAGTGGCACTTAGTCCAGGTAAAGTTCCACTGAAATGAAACAGAGTTCTAGGCATCTGTGAGATGAGTAACCGTATCAAAAATGCAATCAAATATTAATGAAAGACATCTTATGAGGAGATGGCAGCACATAACTATTGTGCACTGGCATTAAAAAAGTAGCTGTATATTGGTATTTAGTAGAATAAATTTAATTTTTAAAAATATAAAAAACAATTGCATAAATAACAGAGGCAGGAACAAAATGCTACAAAGTTTAGGTATGTCAGAAAGAAAGCTGACACAGTAGATACAGTCTTGAGAAGAGAAAGAAATCAACTGAGCCAGAGTTGCAGAGATTGTTCAGACAGCAGGAACTGGGAAGGAGTAGTTTCCCACAGCATTCATGGTAATTTCTGTGTGCTGGACAGCAGCATGCAGGAAGGAACAGGAGAGCAGTCACAGTGAAGATGTCACAAATCTGACAATGTGATTGTGAATCCTGGCTTGCAGTGTGAGTGCAGATTTGGTGGATGGTCTGTCCCGGCTGGTCCAAACTCTAGTGCCAGCTGCTGGTATGGGACATGTCCACAGATCGGGGGCTAGAACAGTCCCAGCAGGTGCCTGGGTAAGCACATTGAAAGAGGTGCTGGTGGCTGGGCTTATGGCTTTCACTATTCAACTTCAGCTCTACAAGCATCACAGGGATCTATCAGCCCACATCCTCAGTCACTCAGGTTCAAAAAATTTCTTTTTCACCGAGCTACTACTTAAGTGCAAAACAACGGATAATTTTCACTGAGGAAGATCCAAATCAGGAGGCTGGAGCACACTGCCAGGTAGGACTGAGTTGCCTTGGCAGCACTACCTGGTAGTGGACTTGGAAAAGTAATTATTGCAATATTTAATTTTACTTGAAGTGAATGTCATGCAGGTGAGGACTTAACACTCAATAGGTGGTAAAGATTTTACAGTCAGACTTTCCATAGGTGTCTGTATTTCTGACCCTTGAGCAAGTGTTTTTTTCCTTGTCCCATCTCCTCCCACCCCTGCAGAAATTTACAGAATGCAATTCTTGGTTATTCATCTTTTCTGTCTTTCCATAAAGGCATCAACTACATCACTTTTTTTTCTGGTTCTGGAGTATGCTTCTACTCAGATCCCTCCGGATATTAGATATAACCAAGACTGAATCATCTGCAGAGGCTAAAACACGGTATCTTTGGAACAAAACCTGCACTTCATGTGTACCTTACTAGCCTGTTGTGAAGTTTTGAACTGCAATAGATAGGAAACATTTGTGGCCCTCTACAGCTTAGCTGACAGCCAGTGCTTTTAATATAATTAAATAAATATCCTAAATGTAAAAATCTCTGGTCTGTAAAGCCTGACCTGGAATGTCACCAATCTGCTTGAAGCTGCCTGGGTGTTCTGTTTTTGATCTGAGATGGAAATACCAACAGAATTGATTTTGTTGTCATGAAAATCCTGCAAGTCTGTGAGCATGCATACAGAAATGAATGGATGCATACAAGCATACCTACACAAAATCCGGATCTTTTTAAAAAAGCTCAGTTACATGTGGTACTAGTAGTGAATAAAGTTTTAGGAAGGAGTCAAAGTTTATCCTGAGTAATTCAGGAGTGCTTTATTCAAACCCATTTTAAACTTGATCATTTCTGCTCTTTACAGTGGAGACATTCATGGGCAATAGCCTCTCAGAAAATCAAAGCCAAATTATTGTATTAAATTAACTCATAACCAGAAGGCCCCAGAAATGAATTAAAAGGAGAAAGGTGTTAAAAACACTGGAATGAGGGAAGACAGCAGGATTAACAATGAAGAGCAGATTAGTAAAAGAAATAATAATTTGGTGCCTTTTATGCAAAGCTCACAGAATCTTGTATCTTGTGGTTTAAGGCTGAAATCAATTTATCTATATTTGGACATACCTCACAGTGTCAACAGGAGCCAGGAGCACAGGGAATCTAGAAACACTTACACAATAATTAACAATAGCCTTACTAGCACGTCCCAGTCAGCCCCAGTTCAGCGTGCATTCTTGCCATCACAGCAAGCCCTGGGAGGAATTCAAGTCAATACAGAGAACGAACTGTGACACGTGTGACTTTGCTTTGTTTAGAGCAGCATTTTTTCTCTTCTGAATTGTGTAGTGGCCCAAGCAAATTATTGCACTGCTGGAGAAATCAAACATGGTCACACCAAGGTGTCTGGCAGCTGCCAAATAAAGACTTCTCCATAAGCAAATGAAAAAGGCACATACTTAAAAGCATGCATTTGAAGAATTGCAGCATTAGTAACATGGGCTGGAAAATCAAGAGGTGTGAACTGTTGCAATCCTGTTGATACACGTTTATATGATTTAAAGGTCTGGTTAACAGTATCTAAAGGGTCACTGAAAGTTGAAAGACCATTAGCTGAGCCTCTGGTGAGGTATAATCCCAGGTTTAATTGAGTACTGTGTACATCTGAATGCAATATGGCAAACACCGTATCACCAAGTGATATGAAAATCCTGACATGTAGCTTATTAAAAACATCTTTAAAGATTTTGAATGGATTTTGAAGAAAAATTCCCAGCTGTATCTTCTTGCATGGGTGAGGAGTATTTGACCCATTTATCACAAAAGCACTTCTAAAAAGTGCCTAGCTTCAATAAATTCTTCAAGTAGTGCTCTACTAAAACAAGGATATGGAACCATGAATTCAAGATTAGCATTTTAAGTTAAGATGACTACTCCTAGATTATTTTCAGTGACTTTAAAAATTCATATGTTACTGCCATTAAAATATAACAAAAGCAGATCAAAATGTGGCATTGAAAATCAGCTGTCTCTGGTACCATGCAAATAGTGAGTTAAAAATGGAATAGAGCTGTTAACCCCAATGAGAATATCTGTCCCACTAGTCTGTAAAATGTATTTCCTGGAAATGCATGTACTTATTTCATGCTTGGAAAGATACATAAAATCTCATAAAAGTGCTATGAGGGGATAAATAACCAAAAAGGTGTTGTGAAAGGAAGTCTGCAGATAAATGATTAACCAAGCAAGATATTTGCTTGCGTAGCAAGGGGAAGAATACTAAGGCCTTTTTCATTCAAGGGGTGTGTTGAGAAAGCAAGGATGGAAAAGGAGCTTATGAAGAGGAAAAATTACTGGCAGGCAAAAAGAGAAAGTAGAGGAACAAGGAGTAGTATTCCTGACACTGCACCTCCACAGAGCAGTTTGGGAAATGGCACTCTCAATCCACAGATAATTTCAGAAATTCAAAAAGGACAGAGAAAGAGAAAGCAAACTAGCTAGGCAAAAGCTATGTTCTGGTAGTCTTTTACAGTAGCTTTCTTTAGCACAAAGATGCTTCATGATTCAGTTATGTAAATGAGATTTGTGCAGACAGGATGTATAATATAATTAGTCTGGAACCATAAGCATCCAACTTTCTTGCATTACAGAAAATGACCACCTGGTGCTACCAAGCCTTCCCTTAGCTTGCCATGATGATCACAGATGTGGATGACCTATTCAGTACCACTTCAAAAAATAAGACAGTTGAAAAGGTTATGGGCTGTTTTCCTTAGTGGCAAAGCCCACACCATTGTCCTTTCAAGTGCAGAAACATATCTGCCTGTCCTCAGAGAGTCTGTGAGGTGAGTGGTGTTCAACAGTGACATATCAAAACCAGAATCACAGAGTCCATGAGACTTTTTTTTTTTTTTTTTTTTTTTTTTCTTCAAAAAAAAGTTCTAGACTGGATTTTTAATCCTAGACCTCTAGACCCAAATGGGATCTGCTAGAGAGGGCAAAGTCTATTTCTTATCTGTCTGCTTTAGCACCAAAAATTACTACTCTGGCAAAGAGGAAAGGTTTTTGTAATACTCCTCAAGTTCCTGAGGGGATCCATAGTCAAAGAACAGTATTTTAGCCCTTGTGAAGCTCATATAGCTCATTCGATGCATAAAGAGCTTTACAAACATAAATCACCTTAATCAGAAGCTGGCAAGGAACTATAACAACTTCTTGACTACTCACAAATAAAACTGATGCTTCAAGTTTAGTGGTGATATCCAGGTCTGCTCTGAAAAATCTGTGTTAAAAGTGAGAAAAAGACCAGAGACCTGAGATACAGCTAAAGTTGCAGCAATCTGGTCACAGGTCAGTTATCTGTAACTTCCACTGCATTTAAAACAGAGATAGAAAACCCAAAATTCAGGTTCCAAACACATTTTCGCATCTCTAGAAGGCTCTATCATCAAGCCAAGTTGCTCTGAAAGTTGGATAGATGTACACCAGGCATGATTTAGTAAAAGAAGAGAAGCTACTCCAATACATCGGGGGGGAAAAAAAAAAAAAAAAAGGAACAATTAGCAACAAATAAAATTTAATAGTACAAGGAACAAAGAGTCACAGGTTATGGCCGAGGGACACTTACAACTGATTTCTAGGATAGGTAGACACCCGTGCACTGTGTACCCTAATGCCATCGAATCATAAAGGGACAGAATCCATCACTAGTGATGGCTTTGACATAAATGGTATGGAATAAGGTATGGAATGTCCTGTTTTGAGCAAGGTATTCCATTCCACATACGTCATAATCAGTCTAAAGCTGAGGGATCACAATGGTGAAGTTCTCTTGTCTATGGCCAGTGTTAAAATGCATTACACTTGTGGCAACGTGATTTGTTTGGTTTTTTTTTTTTTCCTTTCAGCTATTAGGCTTTTTCTGTAATGGAATAATTAAATATATCTGCAGTATATGTAGGACATTCAAGATATCCTTGATCCAGATAACTCAGGTAACAAGGCCACGAGGATGCAGCTGCCATCCAGAAACATCAAAGCTCAACACAGGAAACATGAGTGCTATTCAACACGGGAAACATGAGTGCTATTTTGTGGGAATACTTTCCAATTCTAGAAGATTCAAGATCAGTAATTCCCAACTTTTTAATAGATAGCTGTCTTATGATGAACTATTATGATACAGAGCAGGTGGGTCAAGTAAATTCAGAATGCTGTTACATGGCTATAGGTTACAGACAGAAGTTTAGTCAGCTGAAGAACTCAATAGACTCAAAAGTCATAGCACATTTCACACAGCCAGGGACAGCAGGTATTTCATTTTTGCTCTGCACCAGAAGAATGCTGTTTCTTACGTTTGTTGTATGGCCAGTCTCTCTGTTACATGCAATCCTACAGGTGGATCTCCATGTACTTTGCAAACAAACACCTACTTTTTTTTTCAGATTCCTGGACTTCACAAACATGGGGAGCTTTCTAAGAGTTACTCTTTGAAGGTTAATATTCAGCCATGTTATCTTTTCAAATACTGTGGTAGGACCAGGTTTGTGGATCAGATCTCTGATGTCAGAAGGCAGGAAGGAATAAGAGGTAGTGTCCCCTTATTCCTTCCTTGAGGAGTTTATGCATCTATGACATTATTTCCCTACAACACATAATTCTTTGGTTTTATTCTGACTTGCCTCTGTCTCCTTTTGTACTGTTATATTGATTATGTCATTAAACTTCAGATTTTTCATAGGGAGTACATTCCTGTTCTCACTAAAGCCAATAGTAGAACATGCATTTACTTTAATTGTGCTCCTTCCCTTCCCTTCCCTTCCCTTCCCTTCCCTTCCCTTCCCTTCCCTTCCCTTCCCTTCCCAGATCCTTCTAGCTGCCTTTTCTAAATGATTGTGTAATTTCCCCTTATTTTGCTACTCATGAAGTATGCTGTGGGATATGTCTGCCATCATGTTACATACTGGGGATTTTACAGTGGACTGGCCACTGGGATTCAGTACCAGAAAAGATGTGACAATGAGAATCTACAAATACAGTACAGAATAATTCTTCTCAAGGTAACTGTAAATCTGGGCCAGGGAACACAGTTTTGAAAGGTACTACTGACATTTATAGAGTAGTTGCTGTAAATTATCATAGTCCCTTTTTACTTCAGAAAAGCTGTGACAGTCCATGCCAGCTGCAGAAGTACCCCTAAATTTATGAATACTTAGTATTCAGCACATTTCAAGAAACAAAAGAGCTAGCACATTTACATAGAAGTGCCATTCAGAAACCCATCTTGAAAGATAAATGTCTAATGTCTTTAAACATGCATGGCTGTATGTATTTGATTATAAATCTTTCCACTAGGATCTCCTGAGCAATGTACAAGGGATTTTAATTTTGCTATTCAAAATCTGAGTAACAGGGCAATCTGAACTGTATCCATCCCTGTTCTTCCAGGGGGAAAACGTAGAAAACAGGGTCCATATTTTATTTGTCCTGGTCTCTCTGCTCGTCTTCAATCTATTTAATTCTACCAGCTTTAATAAATATAATTCAGTTCATAGCATAAGCATTGAGGAAATTGTCAGACTAGGCTTGAATTGATATGATGGACCAAACAGATCTGCCAGGCTTTTCTTCCTTACTTTTCTCTACTGAATGCCCAGCTCAAGTCTGAGGCAGGCATTCATGTACAGTGTAGGTTGTGGTGCACTGAGGGATACAGAGCCCTGAAGCATAAAAAAGTTGATTGGAATGAATGCTGTGATAATCATGCTTTCACCTAAACATCTTAGCAGGGCTTCACAGGAAGGATGGCTGTGTGCAGAAGGTCAAGAGTGGCTAATATTAGGAGAGACTAAATGACACCTCTTAAACAACTGCTGTTGAGATTCAGAGAGCAGTGCTCCAAACGTGTCAGCGGTGGCAGACACATAAAGCATATATTGGATATCAGGAGTTTAGCACTGTAGTAAGTGAAGACAGACGAATAATAGCCCACAGAGCCAAACCTTGAAAGCCATACTCAAGTCTCAAAAATATTGCTTCAGCTGTTCCGGAAAAACATCTAATAGGGATTATAAACTAAATGCTCATCTCATATAAGTTAACAAAATTTGTCCTCTGTAAAAATGGAAACATCACACAGCTTGATAGAAAGACTGAAACTGGGAGAATCCTGGATCCAGTTAATATGACATTTAGGAGGAGAGTTTTCTGATCATTACAAGCTTTGTTTGGTTATCTATGGGTAAAAATACTGTGTGAATGTGACGGCAAACTGGATGCTTTTTATTTGCTTGTTAACCCCAAAGCAACCAATCTGTTTTAACAAATACAGAAGTGTGAAAACAGTTGGCACCTTTTGTTTGACAGGAACAAAGGAAATGTCAGGCCAAAGGATTAGTCTTTTCCAGAAATATATAAGCATCTGAAAGAAGGGTTTATAATGAATGTGCTTCTTCAACCAGAACAAGCACACTGTGACTGCAAAGCTATCATAATACAAAATACTGTACCAGTGGGAAATAAACACACATCAAGAAATCTTATTATTTCCGTGACTATGCTACAACATGAGTAATTTTAATGAGTATAACAGCAATTGCCTCCCTACAGTTATTCTGCAGACATTCTTCTCACATAGAGTACAGTAGAATCCAAGCTTTGTCAAACTTCTTTGGGGCCAGAAGATATTTAAGGGGAAGAGTCCCCTAAAGTCAGCTTACAACAATACAGGTCACTTCTGCCACATCCCTTCAGCCATTCCAGCATCCTTCAGACAAGAAACTTTCACAAAATGCCAAACTCATAAAACTGTACATAGGTACAACCTATCATTTAATTTTGTTTTATAAGTTATACGTAGCTCACCTCAAAAAATATTAGGAACAGACTGTCAGTTGTAGTAAAGAATTATAGTTCAGCTAGAGTGGAAGATTTTCTGATTTATGTTCCAAAAGATCTGACCTAGAGAAGAGTACAGCACTTATCTCTCCATCCTGTCTAAGAAGGAAACTCTTTTCCCATATCTTATGAATTAATTTTTATATCTTCTAAAGGGTTTTATTTCCACATAGTGAGTAACCTGCTTCCCTGATCCTGATGGTTTTATTAAGTTCTAATTTTAATATTTTTCTTTATTTAATTAACTTTTATGGATATTTTCATTCAAATCTCATGCTCTTCTATTATGAAAACTGTCAAATGATTTAATGTGGTGTAACTTAGAAAGGCTACATATTCATCTTTAGGTTAAAATTCATGGAGTGCATGGTAGAACTAAAAATTGCCCCCAAGTTGTTCAAGAGCTATCTCCGTAATTTAGAAGACAGAGAATAAAATAATTTATACCCCAAATACACAGTAGATTCCCAATTAAAAACAACCCACAAAAGCAACCACTGTGGACTTATGAAGATGAGAGATGAGGATGCCTCACAATCTGCTCTGTCATTTGCTTCCCCAAAAAGAGCCTGTCTTTCAACCTGTGTCCTGAGACAGTTAATGTCCTGCCTTTATGCACTGATGCATGCACCAGAGAGTGTAAGTCTGCTGCCACATTTTGTCTCTAGCCCTCAAGTGCTATTTAATCTTACTAGAGCTTTCAAGGGTTCCACAGGGCACGATCTGCCTCCATTTCCTAGATGTAACCCCTTTCTACCCTTATTTCCACTACAACCACAGGTTTTATTTATCAGTTTGTGAGTTGCTCTTTCATGTAGCTTTAGTGTATACTGTAGACATCCAGTAAAAATGCTTAGATTGTGAAAAAGAAATATGTTGGTAGTCTGGAAATAGTACACCGATAACAGTATCACCTTAACAGAAAAAAAAAAAAAAAAAAAAAGGAGAAAAGAAAAAGAAAAAATAAAAAGGATGTAAAAGTGGTGGACAGAAATCATGAAGAGTGACCAGCTTTCCTGCCCCAGAAAATGTCAGAGTGTCAAGAACATCTTACTTCAGTTATGAGATTTTAACCTCTCTTGGGTAGGTGCCCTGACGTAAAATCAATAGAAAATTATACTGAACAGTAGCTGCCTGCCTTGTACTCAGCACCTGCAGCTGAAGCTGTTGATAATGGCTCTAGAATACCTGCCATCACTTCAGCTGCAGGAGAGGGTGTGTGACACAACAGTCTTGAGAGTACGATTGTGATTATGGAGGATATCACTGCTCTCAAATCACAGATACAGAAAGACAAATGAGACCAGTATGTCTGCAAAACTGTTGGTTCAACCTGAACACTCCCTGCTCCAGAGAGACTTTGAATTGGCTGTGCTAGCAGGACTCTTGTATGCTCAGAAAGAAGTTAAGCTAAAAAAAGTGACTGAGCTGAGACATTGTGTAACCTGCACAGTTCAGGCAATAAAAATAGAAAAAATGTTTGAATTAGTGCATTTCATATGCTGTGCAAGTATTCCCATGTGCTTTATAAAGTAATGAATTTGATGCCTGAATAGTCCAATGGCTCTGAAGGTAAATCATTGCTCAGTTTATCTTCAACTCTTTTTAAAATTTGCCATGGGATCTTTCATTTCCACATGGAAAACCAAACAAATCCTTAATTTAATATACCCTCTGAACAACTTGTCATCTTACAGTGCAGCAGCTACCCCTACCACCCCCAGCCCTGCACTGCACTATCAGCACCAGGCAGAGGCACCTTCACCCGAATCCAGTATGGTATCAGCCACAAGTAAAAGTGACTGAGCAATGGTAACACTAGAAATCACAAGGCATACTGACCTAGTGCTATTCCATTTTCATTTCCACCATGTTAGCACAAATAGAAGTTCTTGCTCTTTGCAAATTTTCAGTTCAAAAAGAATTTCACATTAGAACATTTGTTCTCAAATTACTGGTAGTGACCCCCTCAGAAATGCTTCACAGCCACTGTCTGGGACCTAAATTGAGGATGGTCCTCAATATCCAACACAACCTTTTGATTCATCTTTCATCTAGAAAATCCACTTCATATGAGATCTGCTAATAATTTGGTTATATGTATTCAGCAATTACTTGAATTTATAGCATAAAAGAGGCAATTTATAATCCCAGTAATGAGAAAGAAAGGGGTTCTGATTTGACCAGGAGAGCTGAAATTTATTTGTACTATATCCTTGCATACCATCTCAGACAATCAAGATATTTTGTTATATAGTATATAACAAAAATATACTACTACAACATACTACTTTGAATTAGTTCTAGAATAAGCTTCTTAAATACATGATTCAGGGGATCCATAAGAAATTTAAAAGTTTCTCAGTTTGAGCAGATTTTGCTCAGAATAATCACAATAGGGATTTGAAGCAGTTTTTCAGAGGTAATTAAGCAACATGTGAAAAGTAAACATCTAAACATCCTTAAAATTTGCCTTATATATTCCTGCAAAAATTTCTGCCCTTTTGCATTACTGTTAGCTTTGCAGTGTTACAAAATAGAGTTGGTCAGTGACAGACAGAAAGTATTCTGCACGTGGCAAGACCCAGATTTATCAGTGTTCCACCTCAGGACTCTTACCAGTGTAGTGCCATGGGGAATGACATGAGAAGCTCATGCCTGACGTCAGCCTTTTTCTGCCTTATTCAGTTATTGCTCTTTGTAAACGAGTCACACAAGGACCTTGCGACTATTAGGGAGTTTGGTCTTCAATGAAAGTACAAGCCTCATGCTAACATTAAATGCAATAAAAGCACTAATGTTATCTTACTCCAAATTTTCTCTACATTTTCTTCCTAAAGCCATTTTGCCTAGTTACTTTGGTGACAGAAGGGGACTCCTGCATTTCTGCTAGATATCTGCTAGTACTTCACGGTTCTTAAGACATTAGCATAAGGTTTACCTAAGGTTACATATGAACTTCATTTGCTATGCATAACCTAGAGGTCAAGATAGCTGTACATGATGAAATATGACCAAAGAAAATGACTTCTTGCAAAACACTGACTATCTTTCAAGGCAATTAAGGAGTAAATAAGAGGCATGATGAAGAATGACAGTTGTAGTGATAACAGCAATAATGTGTCAGAAAGAAATAAAATTGGCAATCTTGACTGAAGATGAATTTGTGTGAGGGACTGCTAGATTTCCTTTTTTTTTTTTTTTTTTAATTTTATCTTATAACTAAAGAGAGACAATAAACTCAGAGCCTGTGTGCTGCCAGAGACTAGAATCACACTTTAAATCAATTAACTCTAGATGTGAAAAGTAGTATACGTATCAAAATAAAATGTTGAAATTATTACCCACCCCTTTCTCATTTGGGGAAAGGGGATAATTGTGTAGCTCCTGAAAAATGATCATGAATTTTCCTTAAGTGAAATTTTTCCTTTTCCCCAACTTTATCAATTCTCTATTTCAGTGAAGTCCAAAGGACCTATTATGCAGTGTGGGCAGATTCAGAGGAGAATTCCCAGTCCTCCTCCAAAGATCTGCTATTTGTTGAAAATATCTGAGTTAGCCACCAGGAGATGAAACTTAAATTCTTTAAGATATTTATCCAGTCACTATGTCACTTCAGTCAATTAAAATAGCAATACTATTTAGACTCTGATCGTTTCCGTACATCCTTTTTTTCTATATCCTGTGCCTGAAACTGAATACAGTGATCCAAATGATGCCTTACAACAACAAGAGAAGGAACACCTCAGGTGGCTTGTAGCAGATAGTCTTTTTCACATATTTTCTTATGGCACTTGACCTTTTTGTACCATTGTTAACTGATGTTAAGGCTGTGTTACTCTTCATATTCCAGGTTAATGAAATGCTACTTTCCATCCACTCATTCCCTCTGCTCTGCATTTTGGCAGACAATTCCTCCTAAGTGCAGATAATTGTATTTGTCTCTAATGAATTGCATAATTTTTTTCTCTAATTAGCCAAAAACACTCTGAATTTTGCTCCTGTCCTCTCATGTGCTCACAGATCTCCCTAATTTGCTGCCCTTCTTCAGTTCATATGCTTTATGCCATCACTCTATGCATGTGTAATAAAGGTAAGGATAGATTTCTGCAGAAACCTACCTGGTAATTACTCTGAAAGTATAGTTGTTCATGAACTTTCAAACTTAGCTGCAGTCTGCACTGCTTCCCTGAAATTCCTACCAGACTAAAAGGTACCTTTTGCTTCTCCTTTCAACAAAATCTGTACCTTGTCATAGTAAGTTATGGCTTATTTTCTCTGCACCACTTGCTCTTGACAGATACATGTGGGCTTGTCTCTTATAACCTAAATGCTTATGCATCAAATGGCACATTGATCCAAATGACTTTTCTAAGGTCACAAAAGGAGTCCGTGTCACCACTGGGGTTAAATTTAGGAAAGCCCAGATGTTAATCTTGCCCTCAGACCACAGCTTTCTCCATGCCCTGATTAAAGTGAAAGTTTTCAGGAGTTTTATAAGGAATTGAAGACTGCTTGTTAGGTAGGTATGCTAAACATTTTGTGCAAAAAGCAAATAGAAAAGAAGAAATGTACTGAGCTTGAACATTCTGCCTGATGCTGAAGAATTGAACATGAAACTTCTTTTATATTTTAATATCTAAGATGAATCAAACCAAAAACTGATTACAACTAGAAGCAAGGTCTTGTCTTGAGGGATCAAGGTGTAGAATGACCACTAAAGGCTTGTACAAGTGAAACAATAAATCCAGAGAGACCTCTGACGGGAAAGTATTTGACGCCAGGATTGAAATGAAAATTCTGCAGGTCAAGAACAAATGTCATAGAAGCATCAGGACATATTGATTGAACAACTGTGGAGAACATTAAAGGCAGGAAGGAAAAAAAGAAACATCACAATGTTTTCCCTGGAGGAAGTAGCAGTGACAGTTGATGTCTAGACACCTTGAGAACAATTCTGATGCCCAGACACAGGCTTCTCATGCCATCTTGGACACTGCATGCTGAAACATCTCCACAAGGCTGACAGACATGATACAAAACCTATGTGAGACTGTCCTTTCTAGAGTGGTAGCTGAAACCTTACCCAAGTCGTATCTAGATCCCTAGATCCCTGTCTTTGCCTCAGAAGTTACTGCAGCCTAAACTGCAAGAAGTCATGGATGCTTGGTTCTGATTATTGCTGGAAAATGTGAGGCTGCTTACCCAAACCCTGTGAAAATTCAGTAAAAGGTTTGAAGAAAACAGGGAGGTTATGAAATTTTGCTTAAACTAGCTTTTTAATGTGCTGCCTTTACAGATAGATTTAAAAAACTTGCATTCCTTCATCAGGAATCACAAACATGAAGAAAAACAACCAGTAAAAGTTAAAAGAAGGCCTAGTCTTAACACACAAACAAATGCTTTTTGTGAGTCAAAAAACAACTTGTCAGGAATTTATTTCTGGTTATGTGCAGCAAGATTTAAAACTTATATACTTTAGATTTTCTCAACATCAGAATTTGGATTTGGTTTGAGATATGACAGAGAAGTCAGCCTGTTTATTTTTTTTCCTAGCCAGTTCTTTCATTTTCAATAAAGAAACAGATCTTAGCACTCCAGCTTTGACTTTGCTGCAACTACAAGAATCTGTAAGTTCAGTTCTCACAGCAACTGCCAGTAGAGTACATCTTGCCTTCTTGTTGTAAAATAGAGAAAAAAATTAAAAGGAAGGATATACTTGTACACTGCTGCTCACATGAAAAAGGGAAAGTCATCAGCAGGGGAAAGTCATCAGCAGTAAACCATACTCCATGGAAATTATGCTGGTTTCCTCTTAGTTGGGCCATATTTTAACCTAAGATTAAAGTGGTCTCACTTCAACATCTGGCCTTTTTGGAGCAAGTGTGATTTTTTTTTCTGCAGCTGCTTTATCTGCTCTCCAGGCAGGCTGCGCTGAAGATGTACATGTGAGAAAGAGGGAAGAAATGGCAGTAATTTGTTAATCAGAATCTGCTTGCAGAGCAGTTTATGCTTCTTTTTGCTGCAGAGAGCTGTTAAAAATTTGTCTTTTATTCAAAGTTCCACAGACTAACATGAGCAAAACCAAAGTATTGCATGCAACAGTGATCTGCATTATGCCATTAGCAAACATTTGCTTTCATGGTGCACAAAATAACCTAGCTATTGTTTTAGAGAAAATATGTGGTTGGATTTTAACTTTGAAATAGGAATCACACCAGAAAGCACCAAAGAAAAAGGAGAAACAACCACATTTTATAATAAACTCTTAAGAACTGTGTATATTTTTTCACTTCAATGGGAAATAAAAGCAAGAGGTTGTCATTTGTTGGCTTCCATGCTTCCATGTACCAAAAGCCCTTCAGTGCATCTGTCCTCATTTCTGTAACTGGTGTATCAG
This sequence comes from Megaceryle maxima, assembly GCA_024605025.1. Classification (NCBI taxonomy): domain Eukaryota; kingdom Metazoa; phylum Chordata; class Aves; order Coraciiformes; family Cerylidae; genus Megaceryle; species Megaceryle maxima. The sequence continues at coordinate 8,384 of JANHGN010012225.1, read as the reverse complement.
TAACAGCAAACAGCTATTCATATACTTAAAGATCTACTACTAGGAACACATGTGTGGTCCTGTAAGCCAGAATGTTGTCCATATTGTCAATTAATTCTATAGAGTGAATCCATATATATATGGTGCATTAAAAAGACCCCAAACAATACTCTTTTTAATCACCCTTGCTCATACACTCATCACTCCTTAGTGATAATTATTAGGTGTGATATCAAGATAGGATTGTGGTCATACCTGTAAATCGGTTTCAGAAGGCAGCCATTAATTAGAAAGCATGGTGCTTTGTCTATTTACACATGGTCACTGTGGCTGGACAGTTAGCAATGATGGAGGAGGGAATCAGAAACAAATATAGCAAGCCTAGTTTCTGTTAAAATATTCAGAAGTTTATGTGAATAGTTACTAAAATGTAAAGACAATATTCTCAGCTGGTGGAAGTCAATGGAATTACTGCAATTTACACTAGTTGAATGTGTGGATCTATATACACCATTAAATACAGCCTTCCTGAATATCAATAGTGATTTCCCTGCAAACTCTGCAACGTCTAACAATTAGAGCAAAAGACCATGAGTCAGACCTCCTGAGATCTATTCTGAGCTGAGCTAGTACTGCAGTTCCTGGCCTATGCATGTGTGAGGATGGGTTTCAGAAATACTGAACACTCATGACCCAGCTGAAGTCAAGGGGGATCGAAGAGCCTGAGCATCTGTGGGAAAATCAGATTTTCAGTTCCCTACAATTTTCTGCTATCTGTAAATGCCATCCTCACTGTTCTCTGCTTTATGGGGTTCACAGACTGTCTGTTTGGGCATTTTCCATGTTATTCATTCAAATCTAATTATTTATGCTGAGAAAATAACAAAATACAAAATATGAAGAGAATGCATTGGAATGATTTTGTACAAGAAAAACAATAGTAAATAAAAAGAGTAGATTTCACTTTAGTAACACATCACTTAACAGAATATAACTATCAGGTTTTTTGTAATGACCAGTGAGAATTTAACATGTATTTTTTCCAGAGTTCCAAGACTAAATGCTGGTTTGAAAATGACAGAAAATATCACCCTTCTTAGGATTGGCTTTGAGAGAGTAATTTTCCCCAAAAAAGGCCCATCAAAGCAGTTCTGAGAAAATACATAGCTGAATCAGTTGAAAAAACACTACATCTTGTTGGGGCTTAAGTCTGTGCTTGTATTTCATTGAGCAAGCAGTAGATAGCAAGCACTGATTTGCTTGGGTAGTTATTACATATTTTTCAAGGAGTTACAAAATTAACTGGTTCAGAAACAGATTTCCTTGTTTACCCTTGGGGTCTGCAATGCTGCATCTGGGTCATGAGCTGCAGAGTATCTGGTAAAAGGAAGAAAATATGCCTGGGAATTTCAAGAATCTGCTGCAAATAATAATAGTAATAATCATCATCATCATCTCTACACATATTCCCTGACAAAATTTCCTCTCTGAGCTGTTCCCTAATAGTCTAATATCCTTCTCTGTACATGCTTTTTTGTTTATATTGCCAGCTGATGAATATAGTGAAAATGAAATGAATTTCACAGACAGCTTCAGGGGGCATTTTTCTCACTATGTGAAAATGTAGTGGGGTTGAGAAAAGGGAGACAGCAAGACTTCCCAGACCTGATTTCTGTTCTGGTCTCTGCAGACAACTTATTTTCTCTCTGGCTCAGGACTCTTCTGTTTCTCACCTTCTAAAGGGAAAATCCAAAGCCCTAATGATATCAGAGATACATTGTGGGGCTTGGTTAATGTCAGTACAATTTAGAGATACTGAATAATGTAATGAAAGACCTTGGAGTCTGTAGGTGAAGCACTCAAAAGCAGGACCTGGGCACTGGCCTAGCATCAGGAGGAAGCCAGCATGCCCACACATCCAGTCAGTTCCCTCATTTCAAATCATAAACGTTATAAAAGTGTGAACGTGAACATGAACATTAAGTTCATCTCCTTGGCTCATGGGTATTGATTTTGAACACCCAGAAGGAAATCCTGCCTGAAGAAAGGTCACTAGGATTTTTATCATTAATCTCAATAGCACCAAACTTCAACTCAGCCCAAGTTTCTGTGACCTTCACATGCTCCAAGTGCTGCTTGCTACCTTCCCTTTCACGCGCATGTGCTGCTGAATTACAGTAGGTAAACAAGTTACCACATCAACTGAAGCACAGGACTTGATTGCCTGCACAGTCATAGCCTATGGCAAATATGAAGTATTTCAACTTACTCTCTCTTTTATTAAAGATAAATCTATCTCCTTTTAAAAAAATTGATACTTTTCTTCATTGCTTACTCTAGTTTTCTGGGAAGACTGAGCTCAAATCAGGATATCTTTTTCTATTATCATGTAAAAGGAATAGAGCTCTTTTCTGATTCCCTTTGCTGTGCAAATGCCAAGGGTATGTTCCTGTCCCATGTGTTAAGAAAGGGGTGAAGCCAGAAATCAGTCTGTCCCTTTCACTTCCATCTGGATGGAGACACTGTACTCCCTCAAAAAAACAAAGAAATATAAAGATGATGTTTAACATGTTTTTTACTTTCCTGACAGCCAATCCACAACGACTTCGCAAGCCTTAAATCAGAGCAAGCACTCAGTAGAAGTGAAAGCAACTCAGTGGCAGATCCAGAGCAGAATTATGTGGTATTTGACCTTTCAGCAACATCTTTGCAAAACACTGCCTAGTAAAATCTATTAGGGAACAATCTTCCAGATTAGTTGCTTTGACTCTCGGCTTCTGGTTCAAGTACAAGCATAAAATGTGTTTCAGACAATGTCAGCGGTAGTTAAAGTGATATTCTGTGCACTGTGCTCACTGTTCTCAGATTACAGAGAAAGCAAAGGAGCAATTCCACATCAGACAATCAGAGGCTTGAAAAGGTGCTGCACGTGCAGACTTAACTCCTAAATATAAAACAAGTGACAAAGTTGTTTCCACTAATCCTTCATATAACTATTTCTAAAAGAAATGGAACAAGTCTCTCAATGTCTACATAGTAGATAGGTCAATGTCAGAATTGGTTTCAGTAGTTCTATTTACAGATGTAATGTTAAGCATCCCCAGTACACAGCCTGTTCAGTCCTTTTTGTTTCAAGATACACCTTTCTCACCACCCAATAAAGTGACTAGATTTCTGCCAGAAGCATAATTTTGCCAATTAAATAAGTTCTTTAGTTTGTACTGAAGGGAAGAATCAAAAGTTCTCTACCTCATCCACACAGCTTGTACACCACGAACAGCTCTGCAGTAACAGCTACCACATTTCTATACCTTTCTGGTCATGAGAGATGCCCCAGATACATTTAGTAGTGCTTATAAGAAAACACACAAGATAGTGATAGGGTCAGCAATTGCAGGAGTGGATTGCGAAATTAGATGTATCATGCATTAGATCTTGGCACAAGGGGGCATGCATTCCTCCTTTTTTTAAACTATAAACCATCTAATGTCTGCAGCTGTTGCTCTGAACACCAGCAATATTTAAAAGCATTACTCACAAGAGCAGTCATGAACTCCTTCTTTAGAGAGACATCTTTCCCTTATTTGACTGAAAGTTTTCACAGAGCTTTCCAAGACAACCAAGATCCACTCTCAGTAAGAGCAGCAGCAGTTTTGCCTCCAACATGGCAAATTTCAGCCTTCATCTCCCTGCATTCCCCCACCAGGAGCCCAAGCAGCCAGTCAATTGCACAAAGGTGACCGTACCTGTCTGCAAATCCCACCAGCAATCCCCCTCCTGGAACTGAAGGACAGTGGGGGCAGGCAGAGGGGGAAAATCACCTCAGCTAGTCATGATATAAAGGATGGAGCTGAATGAAGAAAGGAACGAAGCCATTGAAGGGATTTGCTCCATGCAGTGGTAACACAGTTCAGCTGCTGTTCATTGCATTGGAAACAGCTGTCATAATATTAAGTTCATTTCAAAAGTATATAATAATTAAAACGTTTTTGGTAATTAGAAGGTTCAGCAAGAGGCAGTAAACCAGGTGATCTGCACTGCATTTAGGACTGAAAAATGTGGTGTTCTCTTTTACTACCTTTTATGTAAAGCAATGATCAAACATTATTCAGTCCTTTGATTTCACTACTAAACACATTGTACAAGAAATTACCTACTAGGATAGGTTGATGCTGGCCCCTGGAAGTAGGTGCTATTTTCAAAGCTTAAAGGAAGTGGGCCAGAGCATCCTCAGCCAGTTTAAAACTGAGGTTTTATTCTGCTGAAGGCATTAAAGCATTGCTAATATTCCCCAGTTAAGGATTTGTATCAGTGGGTGCAAGCTGAAAAAGAAATGTTGCTGAACTAGAACAGGCACATAGAGTGTCTTTGCAAAGATGCAGATGACTGCACAAGGTGAGGAGCAGTGAAGAATAAACCCTTAGTCTAAGGGATGTTTGAAAATACTACTTTAATATGGCTTCTCTCTGTCCATCCTGACAGATTAAACAGACACAAAATAATTTATTTGTAGCCATATTTTACTGGTCTTAAATACAGCTGTAAAACAAATTATAAAACCCAGGGAAGCAAAGACTCTGACCAATAAGATTTAACTCAAAGTCTCTTCCAAACTCTAATTTCTTTAACTCCTCAATTTCAGAGTGATAGGAATATTATTGACAATAGTAGTTGTAAAAAAAAAAGTTTCCTGTATCCTAAAGTTGAATTCCAGACTCTTCTAGAAATTAAGCCTCAAGGAAAATTCAAATATTTGTATTAGATAATGAAAAATACTTAATAGAAGAATGCTTTATACATGAAAGTGTAGAAGTAATGTTCCTTTAAAAATAAAAAAATCTTAAAATGCTGTCTTTTTGCCAATATTCTAGAGAATATGTTTCACATGATGTGGCTAGAATATGTCTGATCAGATGAGAACAGAACAGTTTCAAAATGGCTACCACTACCATATCAGAGCTATCATAAGTGCTTTACAACCAAACTGGGAAGATGTGTTACCTGGGAGTTTAAAGGACTTGTTTAACTCTGAACTCCATATTTTTATTAAGTTGCATAAATGAACAGACAACATGTTTACAAAATTAGAGGTGAATGACAAGCTGCAAGAGGTTGTCAACACCTAGGAGTATGGAATTAAAATTCAAAATTATCTCAAGATATTATTTTAAACTTAACACAGAAATCCAACAAAAGTAAATGCTCAATATTTGAGAAGGACTAATGCACAAGTAGAAATGGAGAAAGCCTGCTTGGACATAAAAATATATAATGCAGAGCTTATAATGTAACCTGAACTAAACACAAGTCAACAAAATGGTGCTGTGTTAATGAAAGGAACCATCATTCTGAGTTGTGTAAGTAAAAAATAATTAATGGACTCCTGTCAGTACTGCAGAGGCCTCAGAAAAAATATGATGTCATCTTTGTGGCATTGCTATTACAATAGCTGTAAACAAATTGGAGGGATTCTTGAGGAGACCAACAAATCTTATAAGCAGTTCAGCAGCCATAGCCTCTGAGAAAAACTGGAAAGGATCAGGTGTATTTTACTCAGGAAACAGAATTTTGAGGCCGGAGGGAAAGAAAAGTTTCTTTAAATCCATAAAGGTTGCTATAAAGTTGTTTATGATTGATTTGTTCCCCATATCCACTTGAAAATCTATTTGTTATGAAGAAGAAAACCTGGAAGCAAACCCTTACTGAAAACAGTTTCTTCTTTTGTTTGAATGTTGATGTGCCAGAGTTAGAGCTGTTTGGGAAGCAGAGAAACAGTGTGAAAGTTTTTAATTTACTTTTTTTTCTTATTCCTACTTCTAGTCCAGTGAGGAAATTTGTGGGAATATCTGTGATGAACTGCCACATATTTGGAGATATGTTGTTTTTCTCAATTGTTTTTTTCAGACTTTAAAATACAGTTCTGTAATAAATAGAAAACAATTTATCCAGACCATTCTTCAAATACCTCAAGTGACACATGGATTTGGGGAAGGCGAACTTTAATCATTTATGCAAGTAATTGAGGCTTTGCTTTGGCACCTTCCCCACACTGGGCAGATCTGATGGTTGGTTGCGTAACTGCTTCAGATGAGGGTTGTTAGGGGTGTGATGCAAGATCAGATCTACATGTCAACCAGGGAGAAGATGAGCAAGATGTGCAGGGAGAAAACTTGTTTTGCGGTTCACACCACTGAATTTCTCCCCTTCTTTTTCCTCTAAGAGGGAAGAAACCATGTTCTTCCATTTTGTTACATTCTCTAGAGGGAGAATAACTTCCCATGGAAAATACATCTTTCAACAAAATTGTATATTCCAATGAAAATGCCTTTTATGCAGAAGTTTCAATACACTCTAATAATAACACTTTGGCCGTAAATAGCACTTTTAATTTGTCAAAACACTGCACAAACATCAGCTAATTAACCTAGCTAATTAGAGGCAAGTACTGTCAGCTCTATTTAATAGACAGCACAGTGAACCCATGAAATAAGTTGCTTGTTGAAACTACACAGTGAAATAGTAGAAGAATCAGGGTTACATATGAAGATTTCATGGTCCTTTATCCTTTGTTTAATTCGGTAGGCAGCAGGGCTTCAAAGTGAGACAGCATGTTTAGCCCAAGTCATAGCATTTAGACTCAGTATTCAGTACAGTATTCTGCCACAAAAAGTGTTTACTTATGCTGGGATTGCTGAGAAGTATAACGGCCCTCTACCTGGAAAGACAGGACACAGGGGTGGAGAGACTGCCATAGAAATCAAACACAGGCAATTCCAGCACTTCATCTTTCTTATTTAAGCAAAGCAGGTGCTATTTCCTGAGAGCACTCCCAAACACTGTGCAATCGGTGCATTGAGTGAGAAATTGTTGCTACACAGGTGGCAAAGAGAAGGTCTCCCACATCCTATTGTACACGGATGATGTGGCAGTGTTTGAACAAATTATTTATAGACTATCTGACAAACCCAGAGCTTCCTCCAGCGTCTGTGATGAATTCCACTTCTGCTGGGATGGTTAAGAAGAATTATCTCTGACAGCCCCTGGACCACAGTGCAGGCAGAGGTTGATGGATGCATGCAAGAAATGCCCATTGTACGGTAGGACTCAAGTATGCAGAAGTATCTGCATAGATGGGGACAAATGATGTGAAGAAATCTCCCCTTTTATGATGTTCATTTCAAGTAATACTGCTTGAAAGCAAAGATACAATAAACAGCACCTTTACTGATGGTTTACACAAAATCACCAGCACTGTAAAGACCTTGATGTTTGTTCAAAGTTTTTTTGTAAAGACTGTCATTTCAGGTCTGCAGTAAATTCTGAAATGAGACTTTTACCTAGGACAGAAATGTCATGCTCAGCTGAGGAGCTGAGACATTTATCCTGTCAGGACCAACTCAGCTCTGGAAAGCCAGTAAAGTTTTAACATTACTTTCTATTTATTTGGTTTGCTTAGTAGTTTTTTGGTTTTGTTTGGTTTGGTGTTTTTTGGTTGGTTGGTTGGTTTGTTGGTTTGGGTTTTTTTGTTGGTGTGGTTTTTTGGTTTTTGTTTGTTTGTTTTTGGTGTTTGGTTTTTTTATTGTTTGGGGGGGGTTGTTGGTTTGGGGTTTTTTTTAGAAAATAGTTTCTGTGCAGTATAATGGAAAGGCAGTGTCCTTTTGGAGATAGGTTTCATAGGTTTCTTTAAAGCTAGTGGGATTCTGGATTCACCTGATTTCCACTAGAAGCTCATTCTCTAGCAGGTTTGTCTTGACTAAAAAGGCTTTAATCTCAACCCTAAAATAAATAGTCTTAACAAAAATGGGTCAGCATTTCCTGACAGAGTGCTTTCTGTCAGAAAATGATGATTTGATTCAATTAAAATCCCGTGTAGGAATGTGACTATTTCAGTGAAAGTCTCCTCAGGAAAGGACTGCTATGGTTGAAGGTAATATTTCTCATAAAAAATCAAAGAGTGAGAGACTTGAGATGCAAATGCCAACAGTCTACTATTTAGACTGTTCTCCTGAGTTTTGATGATTCATTTCCAAGACCTGCAATTCTCCCACCTCCAAGTGACTGACAAAGCTACAGGACTACAGATTTGCCCTTTTAGTCTTTCTTGCTGAAACAGTTACATTTTAATAAATGATTTAACATTCACTCATTTGAAGAAAGACTGATTTTATATCCAAGTGAATGGGGCATTTGGGGTACTGAGGGTCTGTTTTCCTGAACCTGTCCTTTCTGATTCACAGCACTGAACTGAAAGTTTTCTTTTAATTTTTTCAAAATTTATTAATAAATAAATAAATTAAAAAAAAAACCCAAACCAAACAACAACAACAAAACCAAACCAAACCAAAACAAACCCCCAAAAAACCCAAAAAACCGTCCAAAACAACCAAAAAACCTGTCTGATGCCA
>JANHGN010012224.1:22768-41848 GCA_024605025.1 Megaceryle maxima | reverse complement strand
CTGCAGCGTTTCTAATCACTTATGGGATAGATAGCGGGTAATTTGGGTCAACGCTTAAGACATTAAACCACTGCTAGGGAATTTTGGAAGCAAGAGAATATAGACAAAACTGTTGTTCAGCTGCTGAGATGTAGTACTTGGGTTTTTTTAACCTCAAATAGAGAAACAATCACAATTGTCATTCCAGTGAAGAAAATTAATCCATCTATAAAATATCTTGAAGTTTGAGAATGGTATATAGTTACATTAGAAAGTATTCAAGATATAGTGTGTGAGTTCTAACATATTACCTAAAATATATAACTTCTCAGACTTTACAAGGTCAAGTAATTTAGACCGTATTCCAGTGGAAAAAAAACACTACAAACCTATTACAATCCTTTTAAAGTTCTTGTTGATTTAACTTTTATTTCCTTTTGAGGAATTCTAGTACAATATTTCAAGCAATAAAATATTGCATACAAACTAGCTTGCAGAACTTTATTCACACTAACTCGGATGACTGCTGCTTTACAGGATGAAGCACCTTTAGTAACAGTGATAAGGCATCCCTGTTACAGTAGCTGATGAAGAAGCAGATTTTGTGCACAGAATGGTACAATTTTCATGACATCTCTGTAAATCTGATAAAAATTGCTGCATATTCTGCAATAAGAAATTGAACTAAAGGGAATTAAAATACTCTTAAATTTGGGGTAGGATTACAGTGTTACAAGACAAAAGATTCTATTAATTAATCCAATTCATATTACTTGACAAAGACTTCCAACAAAACACTAATTTATTTTTCTCTTTTCTTTGTAAAATACATGCAACTTACTGCAATTTCCATTCCCTGGCTTACTTCACCTCTTTTCAGTTGAATGTGAATATAGTTCATCTTTTCATTAAATCCTAGGGTAATGAACACCATTCAGCATCACCTGAATGGATTCTAACAAAGAAAAGCCCCCCAAAAGCAAAAAAAGCCATTAGCATGTCAAGGTCTCACTTTAGATAACAAACTATTATCTGCACAAATATGCAGGGTAAAAATGAGATGGAATTTGTATAGTTATTTGCCTTGAGTACCACATTAAATTGAATGTAACTGTCCCAGTCATGGCTGTCTGATGGACTGATGGAAAATCACTCTTCACCGAGTAAAAGGAAAAAAAATACTATTAATATCATCATCAAAATTGTTCTTTTTTAACAGTCTAACCTCAGGGGTCACTTCTCTTTTAAAGGACGCTGGAAATGTTGGCTGGAATTGCAGCCTGACAAACAACCCAATGCCATCTAAAGTGACAATGTCAAGCCCTTTAAAAATAAACATTTAATTTTAGTATATTTTGGGGGATTTTTGTTGTTGTTGTTATTGTTTTGTTCTTGGCTTTTTTATTTTTGTAACTGTCTGCTGTTTCCAGCACCATCTCAGAGGCTGGAACATTTCATTCCTTCCTCTGCTGGTTTTGTCATTTTCCACTTGGCAGATACTGACCACCACACCCCGCGGCTCCTCACGGCGCCGTAGTCACTGGTACTGCCACCTTATTTTCCTTGTCTGTTATCTGTATTGTCAGTGGGATTTACAGCCCTGGAATGTAATTTCTGAATTAATATGCATTTTCTTTTCCTAAGGAATGCCTTATTTTGCAACCATAGCTGTGTAAAACCATTGTAAATTTAAATAATGAGTGGGCAGTGGCTCTTTTGAGATAAATCAGTGATGCACTTTAAAAAACCAAGGAGGCATTTTCACCCGACTACAATAGTTTTAAGATCAGGTAAAATTCTGGACGTAACCTATACCACTTGTCTTCCTTTGTAAATTAAGAATTACTTTTAGTTTTACCAAGAAGTATTCTATTGGTATGAACTACAGTATTCTTGAAATTATTATGTATGTTTACCTTTTACTTCTCTAAATATATTACTCATTTATTTAATTCATTCAGCAATCTACCATACTGTCAACCAACTACAGTAATCCAGAAATATTTTCTGTGTACGAAAAGGGCTTAATCACTAAGCCACATCTTCCTGCAAAGCTTCAGTATTTTTGATTGGTAAAAAGCATTTCTCATTGAAATAATACTGAAGTGGAGCCCAAGGCCTCCTCCATATATATGACTGTTAAGTTAATTAACTTTTCAGGACAAAACGCTGATCACATTCACTGACAATATACTGTTGTTTTCAAGAGAGTTCCAGCGGCAGCTCTGGTGGTACCACCGTGTATCTTGGGTCAAGCTTAGGTGTGAAATCCTTGAAGTTCTTAGATGCTTCAGTACCAAATACATCTAAAACTTTCCTGTTCATGAGAGCAAATCTGCAAAAGAAGAGATGTGAGGGAGTGAATGGATTAACTATTTACTTTTGGAAAAAAATACTGAAAAATATTATATTTTAAAAAAATTCTTAGTTTTATTTTAAATAAAATTAGTATTTCAATATATGAAAGACTATCTAAATCTTTGAAATACAGGCTTCAGTCTGCACTGTTTAGAGACCACAAGTTTTAGTCTTGGGCAAAAAAGATTAAAAAAAGACAATACTAAAACCTGACAAATCTCATTAATAGTGCTTTATGTAGATATACTTTATATAACACAACTTGGAGAAAAAGGGAAAGGAGAGAGTCCTCTTCTACTTTTCACTTCATGAAAAAAAGTCAAACCAAAATATACTACTACTATTTCCCACACAGCCTCATAAACTGTCGTCATGCCTGTCCAAATGTGGATAACAATTTTATGGGTGTTACAGTGTATTTCTGACTCTCTAGTCTTTGAAATCACTGAGTGAAAGACCTAGGAAACATCAAAAGAATCTGCCACTATGGAGAGAGTGTCAAAATTACTATTGCAGAGACTTACTTCAGATAAAATAAATGAGGAGAATATAATTTCTTTTCTCTCCTCTCTTTCTATTAAAGCAATCTCGGGACTAGCAGAAGAGGGAAAAATGAAGCCAAAATTGGACATCTGCACTGACATCATCACCTGTATCATGTTCATACAGCCTCAGCAGTTGCCTGCAGACTGCCTTCAGGCATCCCAAGGAAAGCTTCTCCCTGTGCCTAACAATGTATTTGGTCGCCTCATGTCCAGCTGAGAGTGTACTGTGCCATAGGGAATGTAGGTTCAACATGCCCCAGGGACTGGCCTATGATTTCATTTCTATTTTTATAGCCCGGAGAGCAAACTGTCATGACAAACCTCACCTTTTATAATCTCATTCATAAACTAATCTACATTAAGATTTGGATGCGTTGTTTCTGCCAAATTCTACATCGCTACAATAGTGTAGACTTCACTAAATTGCATTTTTATAAATCAATTACAACAAAATCTATTTTAAAAGGTAAGCATTTTACATCTTGGCAGCAAATAACAGAAAAAATACCCAACAAGATATTACAGTGTAAATTTATGGTTATAATCAGAGAAAATTTTTCATTAGTTTTCCAAGAAAAAAAAAAATTCCTTTCCCAACTGAATAGACATCCTATAAAAAACTACTGAACTTTCTAAAGTTCTTAGGAAATACTTTTACTTTTCTAGTAATGTGTTTAAGACATGTAGTAATGCCATGCTGTGGATCACACTAAGTGATTTCTTCAACTTGTATAGCTGTTTACTAGTTTCTTCATGTTCCACTGAAATCTGAAAGCATTCTGCCCTCCAAGTGAACTAATGATAAAAATGCTTTCAAGTAAAATACTCATCTGCTAGTTAACTAGACTAAAGTCAGCTCTTGTCATTAGGCTAAACCTAGAAGTGTTGCTTCAGCAACAAAAGAACTTCAGGTGGACTGGAAATCATTTGAAAAGAAAAGTAAATATGCAGGAAATTAGTCCATATGTACTCCTATGGTTCTGCTGTTGACAGCAAATGGCATCAGAAGTTGAACATGACCAACGACGTTGTTTAGACAAGCCATAACATACCCTGATTACATACCTGCCCTTTGTTAACCGTAAAAGAAATTTCCAGTAGGACGGCCTCAGGTTCTGAACTTCCATGACAGCCTGTAAGGAAACCATTCTGTCAGTCAGCTGAACAGCATTAGGCAAAAGCTTCATCTGCTACATTATGTTGCCAAAACCAGCGAAGGGCTAGTTACGGAAATATTTTTTAAGTTTTTTGTAAATCATCTCATGATTCATGGATCATCTGCCAGAGTCCAGCCAGTCCTGTCAGTAGACAAACCACTCACAGCTGAATTTGATGTTCTATATGACCATCATCAGCACAGACTGATATTCCCAGACTATCTTTCACAAGTGGTAGCAATTAAATAAGATCTCATTGCAGAGAAAGCAACAATAATCTTTATTATTCCTATGTACATGATTTTTCATTTGTGGATGCCAAATTCACTTCCTATTTATCCCCCACTCACTCTGCACTTCGTGATCTACCATTTCTTGTAGTCAATCATCTTTCTATTTCATGTTACATATCTTAAATAATGTTATATAATCAAAATCATAGAATTGTCAGGGTTGGAAGGGACCTTAAAGATCATCTAGTTCCAACCCCCCTGCCAAAGACAGGGACACCTCCCACTAGAGCAGGTTGCTCAGGGCCCCATCCAGCCTGGTCTTAAAAACTTACAAGGATGGGGCCTCCACCACCTCTCTGGACAACCTGTTCCAGTGTCTCACCACCCTCATGGTGAAGAAGTTCTTCCTAATGTCTAACCTGAATCGACCTCTCTCTAGTTTTAATCCATTCCCTTGTATTCTCTCTATTCCATTACTTTTCCAGGTCATTTATGAATATAATGAGTAACAAAAATCTCAGCGCAGATCCCTTTGCTAATTTCCCCCTCTTCCCTCCCTCCTAAACCTATTAATTTATTTCTAGTCTTGGTCTCCTTTTCCAAATAATTATTAAGTAATGAAAAAAATCCTTTCTTCTAGTATTAACTTTGTTTCTGTTATTCCTCATAAGAAAGTCCTTGCCAACAGTATTCTGGAGATTTCAATGCTGCAGACCTTCAGGCACATCCCAAGCACTAAAATAACATTTCACTTTGACACTAGAATGAGACATATTCCCAAACATATGGGAGCAATGAGTAGGAGGAGTGGAACTGTTTTGTTAAGCACAAGACAGAAGACGACTGCTTTAGGGTCATTTTATATTCTTGTTATTGAGTGGTACAAAAAATACATATAGTTAGAGAGGTCCAGAAAACATTCAGTGGGATGTTTCAGAAGAAGGTTTAGAAATGTAGAGAAATGTAGAAGAATTTGGGTACCACTAAAAAGGAGCTGATGCAGCCAATGAAAGGACTGAGGGTAAAGACTTGTAAAGTACAAAAGATAAACTACAGCTTGTTTCAAATATAAAACTTCAGTTTTTCTTACTAATCTTTTCAGGTTTTTTTCAAATAGGCAACTTTAATTCAAGACAGCTGAAAGTGAAAACTTCTAGTTGATTAAAAATCATAAATTTTACAGTATATTGTTTGAGAAACGGTCTGTTCATATGCTTATGAAAGCACATACATTTATGTTGACCTTCTTGCACAACACATTTTCAGATTCCTTCCAAAGAATTCAATGTTTTGTGTAATGTATACAGCTATAAGCATATGAGAAAAATATTTGAGTCCTAGAAATTATCTTCCCACTGTGACATTCAAAAGCAGGATGCAGAAGCCCCAGTTCATAGCATCTTGCTGGAATCACTACACCACACCATCTTTTCTGAATCACTGTATCCCTGTGCTCCTCCTTTCATTTAGCATTTGGCTTAAGCTAAAAGAACTTCATGTTCTGATAGAAGACAACATACTTACTGCCTGAAAGCATATCGATGTAGAAATGGCATAGATGATGCTGTCTGCATGAGGAAAATAGGGAACCTTCCCTGCTTCAATTCCTTTGAAGTATAGAGTCTATATAAATAAACAAGAAATGCTGAACAAAACAAAATAAACAAAGTAGCTTTTTACTTTTATTTATTTTACCTTTTCAAAGTAACACGTCAACATTACTAACCTATGCTCATATGCATTTTGTACATATCAATATATGTGACATTGACAAATTATCCAGATAACAGGATAAGAGGCTACTAATGTATAGAACAGGACCCAGCAACACCTTGGGTGTTAAAAGGGTAGTGTAGATCTTAAAGATAAAAAAAGGGAAGGTTTGATATGTTAAACTCTTCATATTAAAAAAGTAAAAGAACAATGCAGTAACTATTCCAACAAAGTGAATATTCACCATTCTTAAACAGCTTGAAATCACATACTTTCCCTTCTGAGAAAACATGTAAAGTTTATTTTCCTGAGCACAGCTTGACCTTCCAAAGCAGCACACGCCTCTTTGGTCAGTTACCCTTGGCTTGCGTAAGATGATAAAAGTAGTTATAAAAAAAAAAAAAAAAAAAAAAAGAGAGAGAGAGGAACACACAGCACTTTTCTTATTTCACTGCAGCCACAATGTCTCAAAGTCCAGAGAAAACCATCAGCAATATAAGATAATATTGGGTTTTTAGTCAGTACTAGTCAGTACGGGTAATTCAGATCTGCTTTTATATAACCAATATGTGAACTACCTTCAGAACTTGATCTAAGATTACAAGAATAAAGGGAGCATATCTTCTCTTTTTAAGTTTAATTTTATGCATTAAAAAAAAAAGTTCCTTCTTTTTATATTCTTTGAAATTAATTCTGCTCTGGTAATGGAGGTGGATAAATATCACTAGAGGACAAAGCCCTCAAGGTCTGCAGGAGAAAGCTTTGTGATTCAGGGGTGGTGCATAATAAGAGAACACTCTCAACTTATTCCAGTGGTGCCGTTGGGGAAACAACCATGACTAAGTCCTGATTTTATGGAAAAAGTGTAGTAAGAAGTCAAAAGCTGGTTAGCAAAGTATAATCAACATACCAAAACTCTACAATTTTTTTTTTTTCCCCCTCAAGCTCCTAATATTAACAAGTTCACAGAAAAAATGCCTGAAAAACAGTAATTAGAATGAAGTTCATTGGAAAGCTGGAAACTCAATCAGTTGAAGTATACTGACAAACAAGTCCAGCTATAGACTAAAATGTAAGCTATTCTGAGTTATCTTAGATTGCTGAATGCCAAAATTAGAGAACAAAGGCAGGAAGTTAAGCTGTAGCTTTTGGCAATAAATCTGCAATTAAGGACTAGTTTTGATTTATGTTACTGGCAAAACAGACATTCTTGGAACTTTCAGATTTAAAAAATCTGCAAAAGCTACAAAGCAAAGGGCTATCAGATTCAAAAAATTCATGGAAATACACATGGAAACGGGTGGATAAAGGACTTTTAAAGTGAGTTACGGAAAAGAAAATAAGAAATGAGACCACAGAACAGCACTGCCTCTTGGAACACACATACTGAAACACACCACTGCTGCACAACTTTGTATTATACAGGAATTGTCTGACAAAGCCTGTGAAGATCATTTTCTGTTTCTGCCTTGAAAAATTATATGAAATGAAGAACTGTGTTATGGGGGTAATACCTTACCTCTACTAACTTGGACACCAGATACATAGAGATTGTAGTACTTTTGTAAAACATCATAGAAATTCCTGCTAGACACCCTGTAACAATTAGAAAACAAAAGTATTAGGAAGACTGTGATTTATTGCTGCTGTTGCAGTAAGTCAGCTCAACAGACATTGCACAAGATTACACTTTCTGTTGCTACAACAAAGTTCTGTGGTGTTCCTGTGCTGCCCATCAAAATATGGTTTATGTCATTTAAAAAAAAAAAAAAAAAGGGAGATTGAAACCCTGAAGTAAATTCTGTAGCTCAGTGCTCGGGGGCACAGCATAAAATTCTATGTCTCATTCCATAAGGAAGACAGACCTCTGAGGTTCCAATATGTGATATTTGTAGAGTCAGCAGGGAAGAGCCTGCAACACACAAATTTCATGGCAGAAGGGCCCTTCTTTGGATGCAGTGAAGCCCAAAGTGTATTCTGTCCCATATGGAAGATCAGTATTTGAACCTAACATCCCCTCAGTTGGAAAATAAAAGACAAGTTCAAATCTGTGCATATAACAACATAATATCTTTGAAGCTGACAATAAAACCCACACCATTTGATTGAATTTGCCATACAATTTTAACTGCAACTCTTATTTGAAGCTACTTCAAACACTACTGTCACTTCTGATACAGCCTAGATGTACACAGTCCTATTTTCATTATAGAAGTCTGAAAAGGGAATGGGAGAGAGAAATATTTACAGAGGCAATATAAACTTCTTGTTATGGACTCACCAGCTACAAGTGCGTGAAGCTCATCATCTAGGTTTCGTACCCAACGCAGGAAGCAACTAGTACCCTGTAGGGGAACAGAGAGCAGGATTAGCCCCAAGTTACTTCTCTTTCATAATGTGTAGACCAGCGATATTCCTCTGAAGCTAGTAATACAGCACACAGTATGAATTAAAACTGTAGTGGGATAATACCCATAACCCATCATACCTGAAATATCTCAGTGTTTTAATCAACAGTTTACAGATACCATTTCTTTCAAAATCAAAGCAGTTCAATCTAACTTGAATACCAATCTAACTCTAAAGCTAATATTGAATTCACATCATCTTCATTTGCTGTAGATGCTTTCCAATTATAAAGTCTGTTTTCAACTGCACACCAAACACCTTGTGATTTTTCCAAACACCCAATAAATTCTGGAACCAGAAAACATATTAATCTAAAAATTAGAACTGTATATGATCAAAAGATGCAGTGAAATGCATAATAACCTGTTTGTTGACACAGACAACAATACATAGCTGCTCAGGCCAGAATGGTTGTAAGTAAATGTGGCTTAGGCTGCACTAAAATATATTTCATTTTGATGACTGCAGGTTACCAAATGATCCAGGTTGTTCCACATCTGACACATCCTCAGCATTGTTTTATCAACTGTTCTGGAAATCCATACTTTGTCTCTAAATTTTTAGTAAGGCCCAATCCAGAGCCAAGAGAGCGTTATGACAATATGACAGCCCACTAAATATGAGCCAGCAGTCTGCTCAGGTAGCCAAGAAAGCCAATGGCATCCTGGCTTGTATTAGAAATAGTGTGAGCAGCAGAAGTAAGGAGGTGATTGTCCCTCTGTACTCAGCACTAGTGTGTTGAGTATTGTCCTGGTTTGAGTGAGAACAGAACTAATTCTGTTCAGAGATTTTACTTTTCAGCTCAGTTCTTCTAACTAACTGCACTGTCTGAAGTCAGCAGCCTGTTTTCACAGACAGTGTCTGCTGCTAGCAGTGATAACACCCCATGTTTAGAGTTACTACCAAGGACTGGTGTGCAGACCAGGGCCACTGCTGGATCTTGTGTACCACACTGGGAGGTGCAGGAAAGTGAAAGGCTGCACCTGCAGGGAGAGGCAGATAGGGCAGGTGACCCCAAACTGACCAACGAGGTATTCCATCCCATATACATCATATTCAGTACATAGATGAGGGAGCACAAGAGTCAGGTGTTTCTTCTGGCTTCTTCCTCTCTTTTTCAATGGCTGGCATCCAAGGAGGACTCAGTCTATTCTGCCTTCGATCCTGATCTGTGTGTTCCTGAATCCAGCACCAGAATCCAGCTCCTGAACACAGCTCCCATCTGCTGCTGGACCTAGTCTGGGACTTCCCCAGTGCCTGCTCCACAGCATCAGTGGTGATGACGACATAATTGCCATCAGGCCAGCTTAGGTTCGATACTGGCTTCCTTTTCTAATCACTAAGGCTCTGTTATTCTCTTTCTCTTCCTCTTTGGGGAGGGAGGGGACTTAACAGACAGTGTCTCTTATAGGTCTAAGGGGCTGCTCTGACCATAAACTGTGACAGGAACCCAAAACTGCACCCACTATTAGAAATGCAGCCTCATCAGTGCCAACTACATACTTAATAAACTGTAAAGGTCAGAGTATGACCCTCACAAAATGAGTATCTATAGAACTAAATTACAGTTTGCAATTTGATCTTTTAAAAGATATCAAAATAATTTCAGCTTTTGCAATTTAAATACTTTTTTTTGAGTTTGAGCAAAAATTTAATTTTCAAATTAACATTTGCACTTTGCAGCAAAAAATTTAACCTCTATAACCTTATGAATTCTTGTCTTTCAATCTGACTGCAAGTCAAGTGAAATGCTGTTTTGCTTACAAATAATACTTGTTTCAATTTTCAGTAATATCTACCCTGAATATTACAGAATTAGCTTAATGTTGCAGAGCAAGTAAAGTGACAGTTGAAAAACTACATATGCGATTAAATCTATAAAATTGCAAAAACCACCTCAGCACTGCACTATGCAATATATTCTCCATTAGGGCATGTGCTTTGTCACATTCTCTTTTGGCATAAATAAACATAATATGATTGATTCCAACAATGCTGCAGGAACATGTATCAGTTAGCAATCTGTCATCTTATAATGGTGTAGAAGGGTAGATTTCCAAGTAGTAAGTGTAATGTCTCCTCAGCTGCAGAAATGCTCTGCAATCTCCTTCTATTTAGTGTAAGTTAAGTAAGAATTCTGGATATTTGATCCCAGAAAGTCTGCAAATGGCTTCTGTCTGGCAGCACTGCTGCAACTGCATTCACTACTTGTGTCTGCACTGAAATATTCTTGTGTAACAGCAAGTCCTTTTGAAATCTGAATTGACCGTCTCCGAAGTACTTGGTATCTCCTGATCTTGATATCATGTTGCAAAATCCATGTGGTTTATTCAGAAATGACAGGAAAAAACACATGGCATGAACCACCTGGAATGGAAGAGTAGTCTTCTATTTACAGCTTGATTATTGAAATACTATAGAATTTACTGGTGACATGCTGTGGTAAACAGTATCGGTAATATTAAGACTTTTGAGCTCTTTGTGATATTCTGGAAAGTGAAACAGAAAACATGGCATTCATCATTTCCATATGTTAGAAGCTTACTTTGTATATACTGACAAAAGATCCCAGAAAAGCTCCAAGCTGGAAATTTTCCTTGTTGTAGAAGAGGGAAAGTAGACGGGACGGTTCTGTAAACAGATGCCGGAAGGTGGATGGAATCCGAAGGCAACACTGGATAAGGTAACCAATGCTGAACATCCTAATGAAGCCCTAGAGAAAAAAAAGGAAGATTTTGTGGCAAGAAACCACAAATTCAGAAAAAGGAAAAGCAAAACCATCTACATAAGTACTTGTTTTTGACACTGTATAGTTCAAAACCCACTCTGCAGATACTACATAAAATGCATTCCCATCTTCAAACTCAAGGCCTTTTTACTTTCCCCCAGTTACCCTGTAAAATAGCAAAGGCAATAAAATCATAGACGATTGACTCTCCTTTAATGTCTTTGAATATCTGAAAGGCCTCAAGGGACAAATTCTATTTCTCTACTGCTCCAAAATTCTGTGCTTTGAAATAAACCTGATGACTTAATTTCCAGGTTACTGGTCAGCTTTTAACCACAAATGGTTATATGATAGGAAACTAATGTGGTAGAAAAAGCAAATGTCTGGAGAAAGTGCTAAAGGAGGGAAAAGTCCACAAAAAGTACATTTCAGAAAGTATGAGAATCAGAAATTGACCCTGATCGCTTGGCACCTACTCACAAACTTTCCCTGAACTGAACTGAAGGCTGAGTGATGCCTGCAGCAAGAGTAAGGGTAGAACTGCAAGGGACACTACGTGCAGAGCAACCAAGAAAGGATAACATGGATTCCTATGAACTTTTCTTACCATCCCACCTTGGCTACAAATCTGGTTTTTTATACCATGTCACAAATCCACACTGACTTTTTCTTTCTAAATTCTTCTCCTCAGTTTCTTACAACTTCCTCCAGAGCTTTCTGTCATTATTGTTACCCTATGGCTGAACTTCTCTAATCATTCTGAATAAAATCTTTTTGGTTTAAAGATTTTTTGGTTTAAAGATACCTTATCTGAAAACTATGTGTGCACTCACCACTGTCAAATAAGGCAGACACTCAGTGCTCATGATTTCTATAGTTCCTTTTTCAGAAGATATTCAGGGATGCTGAGACAATTCCAGTTACAGAGACAACTGACAGAGACTTTGATTGAGCAACCTTTCAAACTCAGAAACTCAAAACATTTTTGTCTCCTACAGAACTTTATAACATCATAAAGCTCATAAAATGTTATCGTGGTTAAACATCCAGTAGTAAATTCTTCCTGAACCATCTTCCTGCTACTCAAGAAGTGGTTTATGAGAATCAAGTGGAAGAAAAAACTGTTATCCAATAATCCAGTAGCTATAAATGAAAAATTTCCACTTCTTCCTCTGCTACTCTTAAAGGTATGTAAATTGTATGCACAGAAGAGCCAATGACCCAGTATTTTCTGACTGTGTAATGAAAAGGTCTACTGAAAAGTAGGCAGAGATGCAAATGCACTCTTAATTTTGTGTAGGTAAGATTTCAAAATAAAGATGAACATATCTTCACACCTAAAATGAGAGGTGCCCTAGTGTGAAGTATAAAGCTCTCATCTTCAAAAAAAAAAACCCCAAAAAACCCCACCCAACAAAACCCCCCCCACAATAATTACAATACGAGGTACTATTATATAAAAAGCAAGTTCTAAACCCAGCAGTTATGAACAGAGCCCAGAACAAGAGAAGAAACATCAGTATGGTATGCTTGACATTTTTATCCATCTGTAGGAAAGGTTACTCTGATGGGGTGAGAACCATTGCATTAGGGACCACTTTAATTTCAACTAGAAACACAGGACAATGTAATAAGCCTATGTGAGAGAAGAAAGTTCTGCTAAGAACCATTTCTCCACCGAGATTTTGAGTTGTGACTCCGATAAGCCAGAAGAAGCAGCCTAGTGAAACTTTTCCTTTCAAGAAACAAAATTATTAATACAGCCAAGATATTGGCTATAACTCAAATTCAGAAAAGCGCGTGTGCATATAAACTGAGTTCAATAACATACCAAACTCAGTCAAGCTGTTGCAATATATTAGGAATTAGTCAAAATATTTAAAATAAATTAGTTATTTAAAATTTGTTCTATGTATACAGTAGCCCATGTTCCTTAAAGAGACAGAACATAGAGACTACAATATTCAGAAAATAATATCATATTCTTTTTGGTCATCCTGGTCACTAGGCAAATTGTGAGGGATATCTGGTGTCAGCGTTAAAAAATGGACAACTGGACTACTACTGCTGTCTCATGTCTCCTCATTGTAATCAAGTGGAATCCTAAAGAGGAAAAATATTGTTTGACTGCTTCTGGTATCTTGTTTCAGACATTTAGAAACACAAAGCATTTAAAATCTCAGGTGGAGTGTCTTTTCCAAATGCTACATAAAAGCTATCATGGATTATGTGAACAAGCTAATGTGCATTTTAGATGTGAAGCAGGAGACAAAGAAAATGTGATGACAATAAAAGCAGAAATGATAATGGGAAAATGAGATGTCCAAGGGTAAGGGAAAATATAGCACAGAGGGGATATTTTGGCAATAAGCAGCTCATTGGGTCATTATCAGATCTGAAAGCTCCCTTACAGATATGGAATTACAAAAACATGCTCAACTGTCAGCTGACAGTTACTCTTGATCAGCTCCAGAAACAACCATAAAGAAAACTGAAAATGCTATAAGAATTTTGGCTCTTTAAAAATCATAAAAATAAAATTTTTCACTCATGCTTCAATTAAAAACAGAAGTCTCAGAAAAGGCAGGAAATTCAAAGATCTGGCTGCCATTTCAGTGATATTTTCCTAATTACATTATTGTAGTCAAGAATAATTTATACTAAAAAACCATAGACTGACATAAAATACCAAGACTGACATAAAAATGAAGTATAGTTCAAATGCACAACTGGTTTCTCTAAAGAGAGAACAGCCTTATAAAAATGTCATTTTTTTAATTACTATTTATTTAGTCAGGTCAATTCTTAGTTCAGCTCCATTATCAGTTGGGTTTTCTTCTTTCCACATCCCCTTTTGAGGGGATTTCTATAATAAAAAGTGAACAAAGTGATGATTAATAAACAGCTG
Source organism: Megaceryle maxima (assembly GCA_024605025.1). Lineage (NCBI taxonomy): Eukaryota > Metazoa > Chordata > Aves > Coraciiformes > Cerylidae > Megaceryle > Megaceryle maxima. The sequence goes on along the minus strand of JANHGN010012224.1, from coordinate 27,818 downwards.
AAGAGGACAGACACTCCTGAATATTCCGACTCACCCAAGAAAGGGCAGAGAGAGTAGTGTGCAGACAGTCTACTGTAATCTGAGGAACTCAGAACCTGGAATCAGACTTGGGGCACTCCACTAGAGTAAGTGAACAAGCCTAACTCCTAATTCTTGGTCAACCTTCTATTTAAAAGGCACTTCAATCTCATTATATTCCATAAAGGTCAGATCACCTCTCTCTTTAGCTATGAAGTCTCCCACACATAATCATTCTTCTAGCAGATTATTTTAGTTTTCCATGGAGAAGAGGCCTCAGTTCTATGATAAGTACTGCAACAGAAATCCTTACTTGTTTGTTCTAACTGTGCTTACAAAATAACACCATGTTATTGGTACTTATTTGACTGCTGAGCAGGCAGCACGGAACACAAGGATTTTGTGTGAGATTAATAAATGTGTTCAGGAATCAAATCTGGACTAACAGTAGTTAAGATCTAATAAATGCAAAATATGCCTAAGTAACAAAAGACAACACTTTATGTACAAGTGCAGGAGACTGAAGTTATTGCAAAGCACTCGTGTATAAAGATGCACACTAGGAGATCAGCAGAGAACTAGAAATGCAGCATATCATCCCATAAAATCACTTCTACTTAATTTTAGACTTTGTTTTGAATATAATCTTCACTGCAGCCTTGGACATTGATTCTGAAAGCCAGACACTGATATCTAAGTGGAAAATACAGAATAATCTGCAAAGGAAGGCACAGGGAAAGTTTGGTCCTCAGAGGATGCTGACCAAACATGAGCACTCAGGACATGGGAGACAAAGCCAGCCAGAGGGCACTGAACAGGAAGCTTATTGGGCAAGACACTGAACAAGCACAAAGCAAATGGAGAGTATGTGTCCCCAAAGACATTACATCTTGAAGAGTCCATCAATTAAACATTAAGTGGACTGAGATAGTGGTGAGAGGTTGCAAATAGTAATTTTAATCTGGGTTCTGTCAAGTATAAATCATACCTACAACAGAAAAGTGACATAACTATCCTGAACTATGCTCTACTGCATATTCTCATCATAATTCATCAGAACACTTAAGCACCATTTCAAATTCTATCAACTCCAGTACAACTTAGATCCACGTTACACAGTGGAAAACTAAGGTAGTGCAGTGTAAAGAGTGTTAATACAACATAAAATGACGTTAATAAATATAAATGAATAAATGTTGCACTAGATCTCTTCTGATGCTAAATTTAAGCATAGCTCTTCTAAGAGAATTTCTATCATATAGAAAAGTTTAGTTTAAAAAAAGTTAATTTTGAAAGTAATACATATCAAAAGCATATGAAGATAATCAAATCTGTTTCTGCTGCTCCACAGATTGGGATCTTCTGGAGTCTTACCAACTCCTAAAGCAGTCATAGCAGGTGGTGCCACCTGTGCCAACCCAATGCCAGCCAAAGGAAATAAAAAAAAAAAAAAAAGCACTGCTCACACTAATAGCAGAGAATGAATTATGCCACCAGGCACAAATAGTTTTCCTGAGCACAGCGACCCCTCATTACCCTGAGCCCTTAAAATAAATGAAGGAAGGAGTGAGCCCAGCACCTGGCAGCAGCGTGCCAGACCCACACAGCTGCATGTGTGTCGTGTGCTGTCTGCTGTGCCCTGCCGAAGCAGCACATTCCAGGTGCTTTATTTTGGGTGGAGTCACAAATGGGCTCAGCTGTGAAGTGCATCACATAGTTAAACAAGTTCCTTGCTTGATAACCCATTTTTTCCTACACATTTTATGTTATTCATTCACTACAGCTAATCTGAAAGACCAGAGAACTTTAACCCCACCACCATCCTGTCCTAAATTGAGAAAATCTGTTTTCAGGCTTGTCACATTTTCAATAGAAGAAGAATGAGTAACAGGCTCCTTTCTCACTTCCTAAGTATATGTGTTTTCTGACTAAAGACTTTACCTTGTCCTTGCCAGAGTCTGTCAATCTAACTTTTTCCACACTTACTTTAATACAGTATGAGATGCAATTATCTCCATAGTGTTTACAGCATCTATGCCTTGGGCCATGTTTGCACCTGCAAAAAGCACAATGAAACACATATTAACTTGTGGCTGTTTTCAGCATCATTGATGGGAGACTTCATAAATTTTTCCTGTCTAACAATACATAAAGTGCTATTTTTCCACCACTCATTCTCCCCATTACCCATTGTTGGGCACTGTGAACTTTTATGATGCCATAAAAGGAAAATAAAAACTAACAATCCTTAGTTCTACATCAAGAAGTGTCTGCACACTTATTTGGATCCAGTATCTTGCTATACTACACATTAAGTACAAAATTAAATCACACATTTTCTGCTGTGGTCAACAGGGAGAAGTGATGTGACCCTTCCTGGTTTGTGTCAGCTCCGTGGTTCCGGAAGGATATTTGATCAAGCATCCATTCTCTGCATCCTTACATCTTTCATACTATTGTGAGGTTCAGTGAAGGGCTGTGCAAAACATACAAATGCACAGAGATACCCTGTGAGAATTCTCTGAATTACAAGCCTTTCCCTTCTAGGCTATTTCTTCTACTGTGTAGATTTTTATGTAGCTCTTACTTTGGACTGACTTTGAGATTTAAAAGAGACTTGTTTGGTATGGTGGGATGCATGGATTGTACAATTAGCCCTGCATTATGTAGAATTAAAAGAAGTAATGTCATACCAGGAGTGAACATTGTATTTTGTCACAGCCAACTATTTAAGCTTTAATGCAAAATAAATTACACAGTTTATATGCTGTGTCAAATATCTTTGAAGTTTTGAATCATGTGAAGTCTGTATTATAAAGTCTAATGGCCATCAATCATCTGTGAGGTCAGTTTTTGTAGCAAAAATTGTAATAAGAATGTGATCAAGTTGCTGGCATTTAGATTGAATTATACTGAAAAGAACCATATGGAATATAAACCTGTGAGAGCATTATGACTGAAAATTGCAAGTTTTCTGAATGTCTGAATCAGGAGTTTCAAGACCCTAAAGAAAAAATGCTCTTCTGCACCCAAAGTCCCTTGATCCTTTTATTTAATGAACAATAGAAGAGTCATAGAATCATAGAATAGTAGGGGATCTGGAGATCGTTGAGTCCAGCCACCCTGCCAGTGCAGGAACACCTAGGGCAGGCCACACAGAAACGTATCAAGGTGGGTCTTGAAAGTGTCCAGAGAAGGAGACTCCACAACCTCTCTGGGCAGCCTGTTCCTGTGCTCCGTCACTCTCACAGTGAAGAAATTTTTCCTCATGCTGAGGTAGAACTTCCTATGTTTCACCATGCTACCATTACCTCTTGTCCTACCACAGGGCACCACTGAAAAGAGACTGGCACCTTCTACTTGACACACACCCTTCAGATATTTGTAAACATTAATAAGATCCCCAAAGATATAAACTATCTCTGCAAAATGAATAAGAGGTATTTAAGACTAAATAGGTATAAGGAAGTCAGTTAAAATAATCTGTATATGGCTGGACCCATCTTTTCTTTCCAGGTCTTTTGCTGTTTCAGTCATGCCTAAGAAGCCACTTCTGACTTCTCTCAAATTTTTCCATTAAAAAAAACACAGCAAATCACAAGAAGTCATCATGTGATTTAAGTCACTTCATGTTTGTTCATTATCTGAGGAAATACACCACTACTTTGATAACACAATGCACTTGAAAGACTTGTGTGCCTTCTGCATGTCACCAGGTAAAGATCTGGTAATAAAACTCTCCTGGAGAAGTCAGAAGACATTCATAGATATGGTATAAACAGACCCCTAGTCTATCTTTTATTCCATTTTTCCCTGTACATTAATGACTCCTAGTGATACCCAATGTGCCTGAAGTGGATAAATCAATCACAGCAGAAGTGCATAATCTGAGTGACAGGACAAGAGGGAACAACCTAGAGTTGCACCAGGGGAGGTTTAGATTGGACATCAGGAAAAATTTCTTCACAGAAAGGGTTGTAAAGGCCTGAACAGGCTCCCCGAGGCAGTGCTGGAGTCACCCTCCCTGGAGGTATTTAAAAGACGTGTAGATGTGGTGCTGAGGGACATGGTTTAGTTTGATCTGGCAGTGCTCGGGTAATGGTTGAATTTGATGATTTTAAGGGTCTCTTCCAACCAAAACAATTCCATTAACATATCAGACTGAAAATCTATCTGATGTCACTTCTTTAAGCTCATACTAAAGGACAGTAAAATTGGATCTTGAACCTCATGCAAAAGAGTTTCAGATGCACACTCTTTGATTTGCAATTTCCTGTCTCCTGACAGTGGAGGCAGGCCATGTGCTACCAATCCTGTTCTTCAATAGTTCTCCTTTATGCAATACAGGGATGTAGGTGCCCTAAAACATGATGTTACAGTCACTCATGGTGACATAAGTAAGGTCTGCTGCTGTGCAGTTTCCTCACCTTATTATCATTGCTAGCATCAGCAGAACCATGCCACATGAGCTGGTTTTGCTGAAAACTGCAAAAAAAGCAGCCACCACTCTACTCTGCCTCTTAGAACCAATTGAATTCACTCTCCCTTGTTAGATAACTGTAAATTGCAAGTCATTGCTGTGACGTACAGGTTTTAAATTGTGAGTTCATCAAGTTCAACATTTGTCACTGCTAACTGCCCAGTAAAAATGAAAAGCAAAACACTTAGATGCAAAGCCAAAGTAATATAAAACATTGTCAAATACAATGCAACAAAGCATTAAAATGAGCTAAGTAGGAATGATTAATTTTCTTTTGTTTTCCTTCACTCACACTTTGTCCATGAGCTTTTTTGTTAGAGCCAGTATCTTCATTGGCTGAGATATTTTTTCACAATGCTTTATCTTTCTATCTATTTTTAAAAATGCTGCTTCAGGTGAAAACGAATGAGTGGGAATTTCTTCTTTCCCGACAATGAACCTGAAAGAAGTAAAAAAAACCCAGACGGTTATACAGAGCTGTCAGGATGGCACTGATGAATGGCAAATTCACCCGTTTCTCAATTGCCAGTGAAGACACACGCCGCAAGGCTT
>JANHGN010012224.1:4694-22668 GCA_024605025.1 Megaceryle maxima | reverse complement strand
AAAATTATATAAAGTCCAGTATAAATATCTCAGTTTTCAAGATGAACTTGAGGATACCCACAGGTCTGCAAAAGAAAATGCATCCTATACAGATGTAAAACCTTGTATCTCTTTGAAAAGATCATCCCACCGATATATATTTAAACTTCAGATAATGGTCACAATTGCTGCCAGGAATTTTTCAAAACTAGGAACAAAATCATTACTAGGGAAGTCCATCTCTCGTACAAAGGAAGAATACTAAATAAGAAAATAAAAAAGCATGAGAAGTATCTCAATTATCTCCAGCAAAATTTGGTTATATAAAGGTTGACGATTACTATAATATTTTTATAAAATATCCATTTTGTAAAATCTTCAAAATGTTTTTGCTCCTACCTAGAGCATCAACTTAGTTTTGCTTGGCTTTATCTTCAGCCCTCCTTCTTCACCCAGAAGTTGAAATTGTCAATAGACCAATTCACCTCAGCTATAGAATTACTGAGTATCCAGGGCACCAGAGGACACAATGGCAAGATGTTTCCTAACACTTTGCACTATGATCCAAGCTGCAGTGTATTGTGGTAGTTCTGCTGAGGGTAATGAAGGTATTAAAGCTTTGTCACTCACTATGTGACTGTGAGCTGGTGTTTTCAGAAAGTGCACTGCTATAGGAATGTTTCATGTCCATATTTCTGGACTATAGCTTTTATTATTTAATTATTGCCACCTTATATCCAATTCAACAGCTGTTTCAGAGCTGTAAATTCTATGATATATATCCCACTACCAACAAGAGTAAGTCTGTCTTGCTTGACTTCATCTCTTTTTTCACTGGTGAGTTGACAGCGTTCATGCACTAGGCTGTCCAAATGGTAGACAGGTAGCAGAGTATGCAAGAGAAAGATAAGAATAATGTGTCTTTGTACTTAAGACACAAGATAGGAAGATGGGTAACTTTTTATATCTACAACAAATGAGTAACACCAGGGGGTCCCATCACTAAGTAAATTCCTGGAGAGCCTGGACCATGATGGCAGACACAAGCTTTGGTGGTGTGTTGAGGATATCTCAAATGACTATGCTACAAATCCATGTTTTATTTGGGTTCTGGTTAAAGAGCTACTGTTGTATTCATTGAACATTTTGTAAATGGAGCAAATAAACTCCAGGTCAAAACACAGGAGCCATTTGCTTCCAGGAGACTATCGGGAATCAAAAATCACAGTTCTACAAAGAGGAAAGATTCATGCTCCTTCAAAACCATGCAACCACATGTCTGTATTTCCTTTAAATAATACTCAACTATGAAAAGATTCCTCTCTGGCCAGCATATTGTGCCTTCTTCAAAACGTGTGTACATACCCTAAAAGTTGTAAAAAGTTTTACAACGGCGTGATTTTTCTTCGGAGTACTCTTCATACAATGCAACTGCCACTATGCACAATTCCTCAAAATCTTCACTTTAAGCTACATACTTAAAGAAACTTTACTTACTTTAGTGCAGAGTATGTAAATCCTTTCAAGCCATCTTTGCACCTGAAACATAAAACCAAAAGTGTTTTCTATAATGGGCTGTTTGCAATATAAAATGTTATAGATTAAATATTGTGTAGAAGGGCTGCACATGAACACCAGCTTCTCAGTAACTGAAAAACATCACATTTGTAACAACTCTGTGGCTATCCCCAACTTCACAGTTGTCACCACAGCCTAGGAACATCTCAGAAACAAAGGGCACAGCACACAGATGCCAGTACTTCTCTCTTTTGTCCAAACCAAGCATGAAGAAATTTTTAAAGGATGGTGACAGACCACTGGGGTGACAATGGAAGATTTCATATGACAAAGAACTGTTCCTTTATGGAAAAGTGATCATGATGAGTTTTAAGAAATATGTGTTACTACAAGGGGGGAAAGGCAGACTGGACCTCAATAAAATACCCACCCTCTTGTGAAAGGTTGCAGGGAATAGTGACTCTCACTGATAAATTTTTCAACTTTGAACAGTAGAACAGCTGCTATTTTGCAGCTTGTTATTTTAAGAAGACCCTCAGTCTCACAGTCCCAGCTTTTCAATTATATAGTGGTTGTTCTGATTCTGAACTTGATTATATACATCCTTACAGACTATAGGGTTCCTTGTGTGCATAATGACCACAGTAAAGAGCCCACAACCAGTTATGAAAGATTTAAGCTATTCACTTTCTTTTGCCCAGGTTACAATGAAAGGAGCTGAAGCTTGCAGCTGCTACAGATTCTTTCTGGAAGACTTCACAGTATCACCTTGGTAGCAAAGCAAAGAGCAGATCCTTGGGGTTTTTTCACCCTTTTTTATAGAGTTGCACCGGGAGCACATTATGGTAAAAATGCATTCCTGACGTAATACATAAAGCACAAACTAGTAACTTATCAACACCACCATTTCAAAAACACATCTACTCTAAAAGAAAACAGGATGACAGTTGCAATAGCTTTGTAAGCAGCAGATGAACACAACCCTTTGCCTTCTGCCTGCAGAGGCCAAGTTGCCCCTGTAAAGCCCACACTCTCCTGAAAACCTGTGGCAATACCTACCAGAAGGCATCACACATGGTAAACATGTGCAACTGATGGCTGGATACACATGAACAGCAATAATAAAATAACAAGATGAAAGAAATTCACAGATCAAGACAGTCCTGGCAGCGAAGCACCTGGTGTGGTATTGGTAAGATGTCACAGCATTAAATGATCCTGGGAAACTCTTCCCAGCGGTATGATCTTCAACACATATGTTTCCAAGGACCTATTTTTGTCACCATGTGCACAGTGGTGACAAAGTATCAGGCACAGTTACACACAGCACTAGAAATTTATCCTAAAGAGTTTCTCTTTTAAAGTGACTGCACCTAAAATATTCATCACCTATATATTATCTATAGGGGCTCAAGGTAAACACATACTAATACAATTTCTCACTGCATCTTTCATTAATATAGACATTTGTAGCCAAATATATGTAAACATGTCACTTTTTGTGATTTTTTTTTTTTTTTTTTTTAACCTATGGAATTCAGAAGCTGAAAATTATCATAGGACTTTTACAGAAAGATGGACTGAAACAATGACTGACAGACTAAAACAAAATAAACCAGCTTTGCCCAGAGATTACTGGCAGAACTACAAACAGAACCAAAAAGCACAGGGTTTACATATACCTGCTCTATCCACAGAACCATGGTCTGGTATCACAAATTTGATTTTAAACCCACACTTGACTGTAGGTTAAATGTCTTTTGAGTTAAGGGCATTCAATACATTATGTCTGCAAGCTGCCAGCTCAAGAATAGGGCCTTAGTTTCTACTTTTCTTTTCCAGTAAATTGAAACTATACACAAACTGAAATGTAAACATACATATAAATGCTTCTAAAACAATATCAAAACAGAAAAGCAATTACAGTATGAAAACAATGATTTTTTCCTTAATCATTTCAATGAAACTGCCACTTCTAGTTGCAAGTGTTTAATTATTCCTTTCTTGCACCACCAGATGTCCCTACCCAACTAGTACTCAAACTGACCCAACCTGATGCCATCCTATAATTCATTTGCTTTAAACTGGCCTCAAAGAAATTGTCATTGAAATCCTTTCCTCACTAACACTGAAAATCAGAAGACATCTGAATCACCAAAAGAGAAAAGAACACTTCCAAACCACTCCTCATTACTCCAGGAAACATCAAAAAGATTTCTAGTGCCTATTCTAGTTACACAAAGTCATTTCTATGCAGCAAATATTTGGTGTAACAGAATTTTATTAGTTATTCTTACTTTTCTTACTTTATTAGTTATTCTATAGAGCTATAGAGTTACAACTGTGAACCCTCCTGCAAAATGCAATGAAGTTAAACATGTAGTTTAATACATAAGTAATGCTAAAGATACAATTCCATTTTTTTCCCTATTAGCTTCCTAATTTTTTAAATTGTAGCACAGTATAAAAGTGCAATTGAAGTTCTTTAATAGAACTTAATTCATGCTTATTGCTGTCTAAAATGTCTTATGTAAAGCCACTATGCAAAACTAATGGGTATGCAGAAATATTCAGTATTAAGGGTTTCAAAGACAGGAATTCTAGAGAAACAATACTTTCGATCAAGAGTAATCTGCACTGTAACATTCCCTTCTCTTACATGGCAGTCTTGCTCTTAAAGATGAAGCAGCAACCACAAAAAAACTGGAAATCTAACTTTTGGCTTTACATCATGAATTCTGTCTATTAAAGGCATCAGATCCAGAGACTGAAATTGCCTTATTTATTCACTTGCTAGATACTGAATGCTGGCAGCAACAAAAAATCCCTCCATGCTGACTCCAAATACTCTTCTTTTTTGTGGGGAGTCAACAAAACCCCATGCTGGGACAGCACAGACACAAATTTATTAACTGGCCTCTATGGTGACTGCTGAGGTGCAATGCTAGCTGCACATGGCACGTTTCATGAACACCTGGCTGCTAATAACTGAACTAAGACTAATCACTTGCTTCATGCAGCCACTAATTGGTAATAATAATGCCACCACTAATTGGTAATAATAACTTTTACTCAATGCTTCATTGGTCAAGGGGCAAAAAAGCCTGCACTCTGCTGCTGACCCCCGCGAGCCATTCAAGCTGCAAATGAGCACAGTAAAAGGCTTTATGTGTGCTCAACGCTGCAGATACCGAGACAGGAAAAATCTCAATAGTGTATTATAAGCTTGGGTTTAGGGTATTTATTCAACCTGGAAGGTCTGAGATAGCGGGTTAGGTGGTACATTGGTAAAGGTATTCAGCATAGCTCACCTCTGTGACCATTCCCACCACCCTGAATGTCCCAGGGACCAAATCCCAAGATGCAGGAGGCCAGAACTGTTTTTTGCCTAGCAAGCAGTAATTTAAAGGGTGCATAATCTGGATACATTTTCCCATCAGAGGGGAATTTGACCCTGGTACAAAGCCAGGGGCACCAGCAACTCTGCCAGCTGTCCCTGTTGGTCACCATATACCTGATCACACAGCAGAAATACGCTGCTCCATTCCAGCTTGGTTTTGGCCAGAGCTGCAGTTGGATTTGGAGCCATAGCAATAAATTTGGGTTCTCCAAATTCCCCTGCTGGGACAATTCTGGCACGTGAGCAAATAGAGCCGATTTAAATCATGCATATTTATAACATAAATTTAACTTATGGCCACACACATTTATTTTTTCATAAAGAAAACAGCAAAAGTGGAATAGAGCCAAAGCTTGATATTCACTATACTTCCAACAAGACATGAACTAACTCCAATTATTTATGTTTGTGTATGTAAAGAGGTGATGTACATAAGTTTACACTAACTCTCTATCCTCTGGGAAGGAGAAGTTCCCACACTGAGCTGTAAGGCGGGATGCCAACACCAGTGTTTTGAGGTTTTTTCTTAGTATGTCTTGTCATAACTCTTCTGAAGTTTTCCTCTGTGACCAACTGGTATACCCTGCACAAGAAGACCTCTGAGGAAACAAGTGACTTTTAACCCACAGAATGGCTAAGGAGAAAGCACTTCACAGCAACAGCATATACCGTGTTTAACAACATCTCCATATTGCTTATGTTATCCTTCAGAGTAAAAGTAAATAAGAAACTCCTATATGCAGAGTTCTCATTAGGGCCATGTGGGAGTAAACACTGCAAGCACAGGACATGTGTTGGCATGTTACTGCAGTCCATCTGCCTGTACAGACTCTCTGGAGGGACCACGCTTTCGAATTAAGGTGTCTTGCTTTATGGAGAAGGGAGGATCATAGGGATGAAATGGGATTGTGTCTGAATACATCAGTTACACCCCTTGCTGTTGCTAAAGGCTCTCTATGCATCCATTTTCTAAGTTACTTGTAGAGGTTACGACACCTTCCTCCTCCTGTTTTTCTACCCTTCATTCCTCATCCTCTCCCCACTGTCAACAGTCAACTACAACAGGTGTGATTTTTCTGAGATGTCTTCTGTATCCATTTCTCTTTCCTTCCATCCATCTCCTTTTTTTTGCTCACTCCTCGTTTATATTTCCCCCATCTGTCCTCTAAATGTTATTCTCAAAAGCTCATTTCTTTTTCTTAAAAAAAAAAAAAATAAAAAAAAATCCATCAGTACCTTCTCCATACCTTCTCATGGTCTGACACTTTCTACCACGCTAAGTTGGTTCTGACTAAGACTGAAACTGCAGAATAAGCACCACTGAAAAGAAAAAATTATAAAGAAATTCACGATTCAGAGACACATGCTTTATCATTCTAAATCAGAGACATGGAAGAATTAGTTCAAGCTCAGTTCTAAATTGTTTATGTAGCAACTGTAACATAAAATCACTTTTTGGATGTATTAGTTTTCCAAAAGGCTCTGGGATCCAAGAACTATTCCAAATCAGTAAGACCTTCCTCACTGATGCAACTATGTAGAGAAAAAAGTTACTTTATTTTAAAGTATTTTAATTCTCTGGCTACAAAATGCAAGCAAATCCAGTCAAATCTGTTAAGACAAAGGAAACTGAAACCAAAGGTTATTGAGAAATGTGTACTACCAGGACTCTTCCCAGTGGAAGAACACACATCACCATTTTTAAGTGGAAAATATGATTTCCAAAATTTATGATCAGACATAGCCAAGAAATCTATTTTGACTTGTAATTATTTAGTTCTGGTGAGCTTCCCAATTACCTGAACTGTATCTAGAGCCTTCTCAGTGACCAAAGAACATGATTATTGTGCTAATCCTAATGCCCAAATCCATCAAATCATCAGTGGTTTATGATGAGGCTGCAAAAAGACATTTTGGTTCTCATTTAAATATACAGGAAACTGGATCCTAAAAATCTTTATAAATATGGTTATACAAGAGTTTTCAGACTTAAGGAACTACTCATAACTTTTAACATCAGCTTAAAGAAAAGAATGCTTTGCTTCTGTGTTTTCCTATTAGAAACAAAGTGCATCAAATCTAAAGTTGCAGCACCCTATTTGGAAGCAGAGAGGTATTTATAGATGCAGTTCTTTTGGATCAAAACACAACTTGCAGCTGAGTAGCATCTAACTACAAAGGAGCTTCCTCTGTACATCTACAGTTACACCTGGTAAGGAGATCAAAATGCAGGAAGTTTCCCTCATAGATGTTTAAGTTGCTTTAACATGTAAGATTCAACAAGACGTTTCTTTGTTTTTTCTTTTGTGATTATGGCCATTTCAACTAATCACCTTTATTTGTATGTTCTCATGAAGAACACAAAATGCACGTCACAAAGATAGAACAACCATCTCTCAAACTGTTATAGTCCCCTCTAGAGACAAGCAAACATTTTTGTCAATCCATCAGAAAGATATCTCTCAGAGACATTGAACAACCATCATATCAAGGCACCTGGAAATGCTGATAGCACAAATAAACCATTTCAGGCACCAGTTGCTATTAACACTTATTAACATTTCATCCAATATATAACCTAAGCCCTTCCTTCATGTTATGTCTCCATATCCCAACTTTTCCCAGATGATGCAGGAGCTGGAACGACTATCATTTTTCCCTCTTCCTCCACTTCTACAGATGGAAAAACTGATGGAAAACCTTTTCTTCCCCAGCATCACAAGGGAGGCCCCATCACAGTGGACCACATGACCCCCGGAGAACCAGCAACAGCACCACTGCACTCAGACCTGCCTCCTTCAAGACCCAACAGGATCATGAGGCATGGCTTGTGACTTGGGCAGAGGAAATCCAGAGGTAAATTTAAGGGCAAAAAGGATTTATACTCAGATTCTCTCTCCTCTGAATTTCCCCTTTTCTGGATTAAACTTTTTTTCTTCCCCCCCCACCATCCTTACTGGCAGGTCTTACCTATTCAACCCATGACTATGACAAAAATTATAAGGAACAATTATAACCAAAAAGTCTACATGAACAACACATAGCTTTTAGAAGACATGTCAGAAATCAGATTAAAAAAATAACGGAAGTCAGAAGACTTGTAGCAGAAACTCTTATAAAAATTACACTTCCAACTATTAAACGTGCAATGCAGGTGGGATCAAAATGGATTGAAAACCCTCAATGCTTATGTTTCCAAATCAGGTTGATACTTTAACTTTTGTGTGCTTTTAATAAAAAGTAAAGGAATGTACCCAGGACATTCTTTTAGCTGTCCTTGAAGTATAAAATGATTTTTTGACAAGGCTACATTTTTGTAACTATTCTGTGTAGCTAATATAAAATTCTATTTAAAAAATACAGAAAATGAATAAGGAAAGAGCATGTAGGAACAACATTCAAGGACAAGGGTGAAATAAGTACAGTAGCAGATATACATTTTTTTTTTCTAAACCTACACTGAATGCATCATTTACGATACTGGGAAAGAAAGGGTGAATGGAGATGACAGAGTAGTTGACCCTGAACTATAGTCCCATGAAGCTTTCATGTAAATTCAGGGAATTACATCTTTGAAGAAAAATTCCTCAATTCTGGCAAGAATGTGAAACTGCAGTTGAAAAGGAAGCTGTTTATACTGAAGTTAAATTACAATACTGGATTCAGGGTTGTAAACCAAAGCTGTAATCAATCAACATTTCACATCTGATTACTAATCAAGTTTTGTGTGTTATTGCCAAATATGAAATCAGATTTCTAGTGATGCTAATTATCCATCCACTTACAATGCTCTCATTTCTTCAGAGATTAGTGTTTTGTGAGATAGGCATTTTTGAGTAAATGGAATTTCTCTTAAAAGAGCTTAAAAACAAAGGAAAAAAAAAAAATTATTTTAGCTGGATGCAGCCCCTCCATATCTTTGTGTAGCAATAACACTGGGCTCAGGAGTCACTCACATGGCCATATTTCATTCCCAAAACCCTTTGTCAAAGCCTGTGGCTCTCACAGCTAAGAGAAGAAGTCAACATCAATTAAAATAGATGATTAAACAATTACATTAAAGATTTATCTTCTTAGTTTGAATGGTTTGTTAAATTCTGGGAAGTGATGTCATTTTTCAACTACCCAATTTTAACCTTTTTCTTACAAGTGTTTTATCAAAGAATGGTAACCTTCTGCTACAGCAAACCCAAACATTCTCTCTCAGAGAACAAAAATAGGAAATGGCAAAAAAAGCTGGAAGGCATGAAAATGGGAAATAAAATTGCTTCTAGGGGCATGAGGATACAGAGAACCGTACCTTGACATGCACACAAAACCATGTCCACCTCTGTGGCCAAGGTTACAGTGATGCCATTTCATTGTTGTTGGAACAATGAGAACAGTCACCAAAGGGACATGCTGTTATGAAATTAAAAAGCAAATTATCTTAAATTCATACTGGGTTTGGTTCAGATTAAATAATGGTGGCATCTGGAGCAATTGTATCTTACACGGAGACCTATGCTAAATTTGTCTGCTGCCAAATTTGCCACTAGCTTTTTCTACTAGCTCCCAGTAACTTGGGGGGGGGAGAAAAAAAAAAAAAGAGGCTAAACTTGTTGGAAATGTTTTCTGTAAACATACATTATGATATTCACAAGTAATTCAAAATTTCAGTGAGCTAAGACTCTCTCACAGAGATTGATTAATTCAAGCATTCAAGAGAAATGGATATAAGTTTTGCTTTCCAAAATGATCCCATAATTGGTTTTGAGGGAAATGTTTGTCTGTTTGCTTTGTTTCAATCTGGGGAAAATGCAGTTACAAGGAGATGATCCATTTATATTTTTATATTACATTACCCATATCCCCGATGTTTATTAAAAATGGCATATATAATCAGAATAAACTTATAATAAAATGATTATCTAAAAAAACATTTTAAAGACATTAACAATCATTCTGATTATTCCCATGCTATTGCCAAGTTAGGTCACAGAGTGAAGATGATGCACATCTTTCAGATTGGTGAGTTACTATTTGTAATGACTAGAAAGGAGATTTTCCCTTGGTTACTCAAAAATATTCTTAATTGTCTATAATGCCAAACGTTACCAAAATCACCAAGACTGCTACAAATAGGTAATGAGCCGTAAGCATCAGGACAGCATCAGCTGGTTGCTACACTCAAGCTAAATGATGATGCTGCAAGTGTGTTAAAACGTAAACCTTTTATTACTGGCTATATAACATTCTTTGTGATGACTGCCACATGCATATTTACCTGCTTACCTGGAGTTTACACACAGACCATGATGCTGTGGTGTGTAGCCATGCCTCTGAGGTTCCTAAGTATCACAGGAAGTCTTGAAAATACACTGAAATCCCAAAACTACTCAAAGAACTACAAGGTGGATACAGTCTTTGTGCACAACCTCGGAAAACGCTATTTTGAGAACCAAATCTCAGTGCTACCACAAAAATTTAATCCCTTGCTGGCTTATACTGTAGCAGTAGACCAAATTTTATTTTAACACAGTTTTATTTTAAATCACTATAGTGCTGATCAAATAGATCTAATTTTTAGTGCTGAACATTCAGGTGCAGTATTTGAAATAGAAATTTGCATCACCAAAAAATAAAAAAAAAGAATGTGGCTTCTGAACAACTGCAGTGCTTCCAATTCTGGGTTTTTTTGCAACAACTTTTAAAGTTCTTTTTTAAGTCTTTAAAAAAAAATATAACTCCATACCAAGAATGTCTGCAATCACCCAGATAAAACACAAAATCTCCCCCAAAATATGAAGATAAAGTGAATTCATTATGTAACGTGTAATACTTTCTGCAACTAACTAATTTAACCAAGAGAAATAATACGGTATTTATGAAACTAACCTTCCAAAAACTATTGCTGGGAAGATTCAATTGCTTATGAAATCAGTAAAACCTCCCCCAATTATTTCTCTCTGGAAATATACCAGAGGCATTTCCAACTACTATTCAGAGACAGTGTCAAAGCTCTGTCTACTCCTATCATAGTGAGAGTGTCACCATGTCTGGACTTCATCAGTGTCCTGGGTTGACTGGGTTTCATGAAATTATCAACCAACTTTATCTAATTTTCACAGGATAATATCTATCATCTCCAAGATGCAAAGCATGAACACATGAATTGAATCAAGGAAATCAGAACAGTCCAATGTGTACGTGTTGGCATCTTACTATAAATAAAAAAATTCTGGGGGAGGTATTGGGGTGGGGTTTTTTTCAGGTTGAGGCGTTGTTTTTTCAAACTGGAAACACTGTTCCAAATTTTAATTATGTATCATCTATACAGAGAGCTCTGGACAATTGCTAACTCCTATGCACTCACACATAAGAAAAATAAAAAAAAAAATATCAGAATTAAATTAAAGAGATAAATTTTATGCCTGTTTTGCAAGCTGGGTAAATAAGATATGTCACAGGAACATTACGATGAACATTTTTTGTACATCTCTTGCAGAGTGCATAAAATACACCAGGCAACTGAGAGAATGTGCCCACTTTAAAACCGAAACATTGTGTGACTATACCACTGAAAAACAACATTAGAAAATCTTCTGCTACTTTTCTATCTGTTCTACACATAAAAATTATATTTTGTTGTTCTTCAGTGCCATATGCTAAATATGTAATTACATGGTTTCTCATTTCTAGAATATTTCATCAAAATACACATCTATACATACAACCGATGTGCATTAATCAAGTATTTAACATCTACTGATCAGATTTCAGCACAGTGGTGATGTTGCCAGTGACATCTGATACTGGGAATGGGGCTTCGGACTTTATACATAGTTTCACCTCACATCCAATTTCTTTTAAAAGTCAAGAAAACTTTAAATGTAATATACTCCTCAACAATTCACGAATCAAACAGAAAACACACACAGGTAAAGACACTTAGGTAATTTTTAGGTTGTGTAAACCTAGGTATAAACACTCCCATAAAAATTATTACCCATAAAAATAATGCAATTTTACTCCCTGTCCTTCCAGGAGTTATCCAGAAGGATAATGATATGCTATCCTGATGCAACTTTGGGAGCTAGAAGTAATCCCACTTTATTAGGAGTAGGTTGATAAGTGGAAAAGCAAATGGCCCTGTGTTCAGAGCCTCTCTTAGGCTTTGTAAAAATTTATAGGGAATGATAAACATTTAAAACAGCTCACAAATTAGATAAACATGAGTATTACTAATCCCAGCTCAGTTTGTGAGATTTTAAAGAATGATTAGCTCCTCTCACCATTTCTCAATTTTAGACTTCTAATACCTTAACCTAGTTGGGATAGAAAGCATGATATTACACTTGGAAGCCAGAACTTAAATGTTAGAAACATAAACTTATTTGGCAAGGTAAATAAGTGGCACTGCTAAAACAGAAACAAGCCATCCAGAAACAGTGGCTAGCATTATCTAAATGAAGACAAGCAAGAACCTCTAAGTTAGAGACAAAGTTTGTTTTAGGTGTACAGGCCAAAGTTTGATCCAAATTGTTTTCATATGCAAACATCACCAAAGTCATTGAGAATAAAAGTCAGAAAATCGTTAATGACTTGACTCATTTTTAGTCAGAAAACCTTTAATTTCAACAGGTTCTACATCATCAAACTTTGCATCTTTGTAGTTGCCACTGTTCCAGTAACTGGGACAAACAACATGCAAATTCCCAAGAAATATGTACAATTAAAAGCACAAATATAAGAATATTTTCTTTTCCTTCCATACTTTTCCTTGGTTTCTTGCAATGTATGAAGTATGACATCAGTTTCAAGGGGAAGTTACTACTGGCTACACTGTGTTGCTACGGGCTACACTGTGGTGTTTACATCTGCTTCTGTCATCTACTAAATATGCAGCATAATCTTCATGTTCCTGTCAGTTACAGACCAATTATGAAACAATGTGACTGCAGTACTGAAAAAACTAACATAAGTTTGGGATACTTTAGACAACTTAGTTTTATTAAAGAAAAAGTTAAACAATAAATATCATATTGTCTGGGAAAAGAGGAATTGGACAAAACTGCAATTCAACTGGCTTCCTAAGGAGGAAGGTGCCTACTATGAGAAACTGTCATACTTAAACAGACGTTGTAAGCACCTGGAAGACAATCATGAGGATGTGTCTGACAATCAACATGCACCTATCAAAAAAAGTCCCCAACGAAACCCAAAACCCTTTTAACACTGGGTAGGATTTTGTGGCTAGAGATGAAAAGCAGTGTGTATTGGGTCTGACTGAGCTGGAGTTAATGTTCCCCACAGCAGCTCTCCCAGTGCTGTGCTTTGCATGGAGAGCTGGAAAGGTGCTGATAACACACCCGTGTCACGGCTACTGCTGGGCAGGGCTCACACTGCACCATGGCTGTTTTTTCAACATTTCACCCCTCCAGTGCCAGTGGGATGGGGTGGACAAGATATTTGGAGGGGACATGACTGGGACAGCTGACCCAAACTGAACAAAGGGATATTCCCTACCGTATGATGTCAGCTGAACTATAAATACAAGGAAAAGTGTGTGTGGGGGGGAAGCAGAATCAGCTTCTCCTCCAGAGCAACTGCTATGTGTTTGGAGCCCTGCTTCCCAAAAAAGGCCAGACATCACCTGTTGATGGGAAGCAGAGACTAAATCGTTGTTTGCTTTTGCTTCCACAAGTAGCTTCTTCATTAAACTGCTTTTGTTTTAGCCCATGAGTTTCATTATATTTTCTTCCCCCTGGCCCAGCTGAGGGGAGGAGGAGGGGTGAAGCAATAGAGTGGCTCAGTGGGCAGCTGGTGTCTAGCCAAGGTCAAACCACCACAGCAGTGACTGCATTACTGACTTGATTCAGGTTTGGACCCTGAAGCATGCGACATTTTCTTGTAAAAACAACTGGGGAAGCATAATGGCAGATATCTAGAATAAATGCAAAACTCATTAGACAAAGAGTAGCGAGAGCAGTTATCAACGGCTGCCTAACAAGCTAGAAGGACATACTAAGTGGTACTCCACACGGACCTCCCCTGGATGCTTACTACTCAGTAATTTCAGTATCGAGAGATGACAGAGCAAAAAGTGTAAGCCTGTTACTTTTGCAGATAATACCAAGGAGGAAAGGGCTACAAGTGGAAGAGATATGCTCAGAGAAAATAGAATACTATTCATCAATTGCATGTGCATTATATATATGTAGAAACAATCACCTACACAAATACTGGATAAGAACTGTGAAGGGTGAAAAAACCAAAACCTTCTCTGGGATGTACAAGAAAGGTTGCAACCTGCAATATACTAAATTAATTCTCTTGCTTTGTCAGGTTTATCAGCTGACATAAATTTTCTTGCATGTAATGCTTCAAAGTGGCATCATTTCAGGTAAACTAAAATAGAGCAATGAGAATTATTTGTACATAAAATTTGAAAGAACTGAGGTCAATTAGTCTGAAGAAGAGGGGAGAAGGGTAAAGGGAGACAAGGAAAGAAGAAGGTGTGAGGATGTGATAAGAGTTCACTACCTAAGTTTGCTAAAAAGGGAAGGAAATAATCTGTTTTCTTCAATGTCTGAAGTGCAGAGAACAAAAAAGTCTATTTTTAGACCAAAGCTGCATCAAGAAATATTCACATTAGACAATCAAAAAGAAACAGGTGAATTTAAAGTTAGAATTTTCTTTCACTTCTAATGCTGAAGCCACAAATGTAACCATTTGTCCTCCTGGAGTAAAGTTTGTGTTGTCCTCATTTTAAAATTAGATAAGAAAGCTCAACATAATTTGTCATCCCTGAAAATATGAAGTCAAATAAAATGATGTGGCAAAACAAACCTTCATGTGGCTGCAATCCCTTCAGGTCTGGGAACTAAAAGTGTTGGACTTGTGTGTGTGTGTGCCAAAGGTCAATGTCAGTTTTGGAGCTTAACTTCATGGAGAAACACTACAGATGTTGCCCATTTGCCTCTCAGTTATGGGCCAATAGAAGAGGCACAACCAGGTAAATAAATCCATATGGCTATAATACACACCTGGAGAAGTGACCCAACTCCCTTAGTTGTGAAACACAACAGAAGGACATCCACAGGAGGGCCAGAAAGCACATCTGCCACTACTGCTGTGCTTCGTAAAAATGTGCGGCCAACAGGAATTAACTGTTCTACTTGCTAGTGCCAGGTACTTTTTCCAAAGTCAACATTTCATAAGAAATTACGTCCAATAGACCAAGGACTCTGAGCATGGAGATGTAGGCCCTGCTTGAGCCCATCTAGGTTAAGAAGGCCACCCTTTCTCTCCTTTTGTTGCGAGTTTTCTTTTATGGAGTGCTTCAGAAGACATTTTATGTCTCCATCTTGTTTCTGAGATGAGTTCCCTTTACCAGGCTTTAGTAAGAATAAAGAAATAAACAGGAACTTCCGGTGACACGTCCCTTTAATTCCATCAGAAGCATCACAATGTAGCAAACTAAAGAGCATGATGCACAAAGGAAACTTTTGGCCCACTTAATGCTACACATTTTAACAAGAAAGGAGGAAAAACAGTAGACATAGGATTTGCACCATGAACCATTCCTTCAGCTCTGACAGCTTTCCAGTTAAAAAGTTCAGTTTACAGTAACATCCAAGATGTTTAGACTGTTTTGTTCAGGGGATTATATTTCTCCATCTATCTTGCCCCAAGCCAGAACATGTCTTTTTTCTAACTGCACCTGATGCTGACTCACAGACTGCTCTGGATGCTGCAAAGCCATGAAAACAGATTAGACAAGGCTGCTTAATTTTTAATTTGCAATAATTAGGTGGATAACAAATCCAAGTTCTAGTGGCACGTTCTTGGCGGTTTTCTACCACTTTAATACACTCATCAGTGTTATGTAAACAATTTTACAAACTTCATATAGCAGATGGCAATTCTTGGACCTATACTACTTCAAGTGTTTATAATAAAGTTATAAAACATACTTCATGCAGAAGCCAACTGTGGAAAAAGCTATTATGGTTTCAGAATTTCACTTGTAATCCATCGAGTTATTACAGCAATAGCTTTACATTATAATACAACAACCACAAATCAACAAAATTACACTTAAGCTGGGCAAGTTATTATTATGTGAACCAGGTAATATGTACCAGATGCATGGTCATTCAGCCTACTAATTACTTACTAAAGATGAATTTTATTCATTATTTTCCACTGGCTACTGGCATACAATATGATCTAAGAATAGCAGTATTATATAAGTTTCACCCAAAAGATAGAATAGTTGAAGGTAAAAAAAAAAAAAAAAAGTATTAGTAAAAGTGAAAGAAATTAAAGGTTTATGAAATTGGGTAACTGTATGAATGTGCAGATTCATGGTAAATTTTAAATATATACTCAGAAAAGATAAGTTTTTAAATAACTAAAAATAAATTACTCTCTGACAGTATTTAGGAAACCCCCAGCACTTGTGCAAAAGGCATGATTAAAAATGTAATCAGCCAAGAGCTGACGTTTTCAAAAAAAAATGTGAAGAAGCCATGTTTTGAAATGATGTTTCAGTCTACAATGCTGAGAATAAGGAAAGGATTCATGGAAAGGATTAGGATGCTACAAATCATATGGAACACATGAATAGGAGTCTGTTTCCATGTATCAATAGGGGCTTAATTTCTGAATGAGAAGCTTAAGCAAGGGCACATTCTTTTGTAAAACATCCCACGGGTTTCCTAGAATACACAGACTTGGTAACATCCTCAGTTCTAACTTTACTCAATAGGTTCTTATAAATCTGCCATCAAAATATCAACTTACTGCTTAAAACAGTAAAGGATTGGAATTAATTTCTGAGGAGGGAAATAAAAATAGAAATAAAGTTCCTATCAGGTAGAAAATAAAATTATCTCATACTACAAAGAAATATTTATCAAGAGGAACTGGTTGTAACTTCTCAAAGTTTGCCACTCTGGTTGCTATCTAAACCCAAGATTTCCCAGAGGGGGCGGGGGGGGGGGGGAAGATGACATAATCCTCAAACAGCTGGAACTCATCCTCAAGATACAAAATAAATCACTTGCGAGTGAATTCCACACTCAAAAGCCCAATCGTTACTCTATACAAGCAACAAAACATAAAAAAACCAGAAGGAACATTAACATCCCTGGTAACTGGTGTCTACTAATTGCAGAGCATCAAGACAGCTTCAATGAGAAAGTAGAGACTGAAAAGGATTGTCTGATAAATCTACTACTCTCAAACACTCTACACAGTATTCTTGACCCTGAAGGTCACAACCTTTTGCTCCCAAGTCACTCAGGCAAAGAAGGATAAAGAGGTTTAGCCCATTCTATTAAATCCTTGTAATTATCTGCTACAGTTTTAAGTCATCTAGCGTTCTATACAGAGCAATTTGGTGGATCACACATGCCCTTTTCAAATGAAAATACAACAGACAAAATGGATGAAATAAAAAAAACCCTTTAACGTAGCCCAAAAGTTTGGAAGTTTAATCAATTTTATATATAGCTGGTAAGAATTCTGTGTAGAAGACAAACTAGATATACTAGCCTCCAATTACAACTAAATCAAACAAATGTTAATTATTTCACAATAGAAAAATATTAGTAATTTATCTAAAGTTTGTATCTACAACAAAGGTGGGGAAAACACATCCTGATCACAACTGGGTATGAAAAACAGGGAACCATCAAAGAGCAGCAAAGACATAAATAAGCCTTTGGATAATCAGTTTTCATTCTCAAATTTCACATCACTAATAGTTTGCTGTCAAATATAATATTTCTTTTATGGTGTAATTTGGGTGAAATCTGCCAAATGCACTGTATAAAAAAGATTACTTCACCTTATGAATCACATTTCATCAACATACTTTTGAATACAGCTGTGAAGCTTTTGTTTTACACAACAATTTTACATTGTTGATTTATCTGTGATAAGAGTGAAGGGTGGAGTCTGAGGATCTGGGATGTTGTTTTGTATTCATTTGTTCAGATTTTTATGTATAACCATTACTTTTACAAATATATAAAATATTAAAAAATACATAAAAATACGTGCATTTTTATTTTGCAAAAGAACATT